>JAVTVY010014845.1:0-63509 GCA_036873755.1 Hanleya hanleyi | reverse complement strand
AAAATGCTCCCTTTCGCTACTACTCGTACTGATGACGTCACTGATGACGTCACAGATGACGCGGACATCCCTTAAATCGAGGTCTGCACCCCGAGAACTACAAGATGACACCTTCCAGGACGCATTCGAACCGTGAATAGCCCATCTCGACCCAAATACCTTCATGGACTGCCCCAAAATGACCACTTTACTTACTACAACCAACTGCGCATGCGCAGATTAACGCGACTTTCATTCAAAAACACACCATTCTGACTCTACCTCACACAAGCTTCACTTTGACACCTCACACGACCCATTCGAACCGTGAATAGCCCATCTCTATCCCAAACACACCCCTACCTAGCACCCAAAATGCCTGTTTTCTATACTACGGGCCAGGCTGCGCATGCGCAGACTATTGAGCACGGACGAATCATTAGTGTAGTCAAGTGCTCCTCCACGAGAGCTTCAAAATAAGACCTCACTCGACCCCATTGGACCATTAGGGACTCACCTAGACTCCAACATGTCCACCCCGTATGGCCCTATGCACCCATAGCCATGCAGTATAGGCCTATGGGCCTACCCAGGCCTCGGTGACTTTTTTGAAAAATTTCACCGATTCGCTCCGCAACACTTCCTATCGTGTTCTAAATGACGAGACGAGTAAAACGAGACACCACAACCCTACCGCAAATGTATAGAAGTACGTTTCCCAGGGGAACAAACATTGATCCTAATACTCCCAGTATGGACTATATGGGGCTCAGTGACTTTTTTCAAAAATTTCACCGATTCGCACGGGGACACTTCTTATCATGTTCTAAATGACGAGACGAGTAAAACGAAACCCCACAACCCTACCGCAAATGTATAGAAGTACGTTTTCCAGGGGGACAAACATTGATCCTAATACTCCCAGTATGGACTATATGGGGCTCAGTGACTTGTTTCAAAAATTTCACCGATTCGCACGGGGACACTTCTTATCATGTTCTAAATGACGAGACGAGTAAAACGAAACCCCACAACCCTACCGCAAATGTATAGAAGTAGGTTTCCCAGGATGGTCCTATACCTCCCATACCCCATATAGGCATTTTCCGTAATTTAGAATAAAGTCCGTATTCCGTATTTTTTCAGGAATTTTTTACATACACCCACCCTGGAACTAGGGGGAGATAACTCTATTGACAGGCGAGCCCCGTTAAGCCCGGCGACCTATATACCACCCATACCCCATATAGGCATTTTCCCAGGTTTTTCGATAAAGTCCGTTTCCGTTTTTTTTCAGGAAAAATTTTACATGCACCCACCCCATTGCCTGAATGCCTCTTCACCTAGGCTTCACTTTGATACCTCACTCGACCCCATTGGACCATTAGGGGCTCCCCTAGCTCCAACACTTCTATTTCCATACCCTTGGGCCACCGCGCATGCGCAGAATGACCCTAATTTAACCCACACCCAGCCCATCAGATGCCCCTTCACGAATGCTTCACATCGATACCTCACTCGACCCCATTGGTCCATTAGGGGCTTCCCTAGATGCCAAAACGTCTATTTTCATACCCTTCGGCCACCGCGCATGCGCAGAATGACCCTAATTTAACCCCACACCCAGTCCATCAGATACCCCTTCACATAAGCTTCACATCGATACCTCACTCGACCCCATTGGTCCATTAGGGGCTTCCCTAGATACCAAAACGTGTATTTTCATACCCTTCGGCCACCGCGCATGCGCAGAATGACCCTAATTTAACCCCACACCCAGTCCATCAGATGCCCCTTCACATAAGCTTCACATCGATACCTCACTCGACCCCATTGGTCCATTAGGGGCTTCCCTAGCTCCAAAACGTCTATTTTCATACACTTGGGCCACCGCGCATGCGCAGAATGACCCTAATTCAACCCCACACCCAGTCCATCAGATGCCCCTTCATGAATGCTTCACTTTGATACCTCACTCGACCCCATCGGTACACTAGGGGCTCCCCTAGCTCCAAAAAGGCTATTTTCATACCCTTCGGCCACCGCGCATGCGCAGAAGGCCGATATGTCAACCCCTCACCCAGCCCATTAAGATGCCCCTTCACCTAAGCTTCACTTTGATACCTCACTCGACCCCATCGGACCATTTTATCTAGGGACTACTTTTTCTCCGCGGAAGCTTTTTCCCGAGACCGAATCACCGCCAAAACCGCGGCCAAACCGCATCACCGCGGATGAATACATTTTTTTTTTTTTTTTGCCGGAACTATTTACTCATTGACCTTTGGTGACCCTCCTCGTTGCTCCTCATTTGCTCCTCATTGAGCATGCGCACATACACACTTATGACGTCAATCCAAGTTCTGCGCATGCGCAGTGAGGAGCTAAAGCGGGTTAATGCTTGCTACATACTAGATGACGGATGGTCTGTTTAAGACACTTATAGATACTCTAATTACATAATCCACATTCATTTAATTTACATATCATTTCAAGATATTATTTCTACATGGAATCTCAGGGTTCGCTGATTTTGTTTTTTTTAGGTTTCATGGGAGGGGGGGGGTGGAGGTCCGGACCCCCTAACCCCCCCCCTTCCGTAGACCCGCCCTTGCTCCAAAACTGTAAACAAAATAACCCATATAAGTAACTTGAGTAATATTGTAGGCCTATGTCGCCATTGGAATTTCAAAATTGGACCACGGGATCGAAGAAGAGGATTTGTGGGGATTTCTTTAGCACGTGTCATAAACGAACCAACCAACGACAGAAGAAAGTAGTTGTTGCACTCATGATCACGTCATTCTCCACAACAGGGTTGTTTCGACGCACACAGAAGAGCTGAATCCGCTAGAGTTGCGTCCCCTCTTGCAGACAAGCATACGAGACAACCAATCTCCTGGCTTCGATTGCATATACCTTTCGTCTAAACGGCTGCAGGAATGATCTCTGCCCCACCGTAATAAAAATGTAGAACGGAAGGAACAGTTCGTATGATTCGATGATATTCCATTGGTTTGGCGTTTTGATTGGCATGGATCACTAGCGCGAGATGGATAATGCATGAATGAAAGAACGTACCGGTTCTATTTTCAGGTTGTAGTCATAGATACCTACCCCTCCCATCCACGTCATTTTTTCAATGAAAAGTCCGCCATTGTGTTGCTAAGCCGCGCCACAGCTCTGTAAATTTTGTAAAACTGCTCTATCCAAAAAGAGTTCGTTTGCGTTTGTCTTGATATAATACCGTACTGATGTTATTCATGACATAATTGAAATATATAATGGCATGGTTGACATAAATGCATAGTTAGAAACTAAATTATGTGACAGGTTTCGCGTAATACACCGCGCGCATAATAATGTAACAGCTCATTACATTTTTGTTGCCTGTGGGTGAGATTAGATTTGGAGCTGTTTGTAAAAAGCGGAAAACGGATCGAGGCTTGGTGAATGACGAGACAACATGTAACCATATCGGTCATCTATACGCGGTAAGACATTCGGACTCCCGAGCGGAAATCTACGAAGGGGACTGATTCTACGCTCGGGGGACGACAACATGAATTTCCTATGAATCTCCAGATGTGACATGGCTCCGTAGCCCAATCACTCTCGCGGAAGCCTTAATCCCCGACCAGCAAATATTTCCCTGCGAGTCTCTGATTTACGTCAGATATTCTAAAAACTGTTTATTCTTTTCATTCGAAGCACGTTTCAATAGAAAACCATCAGTTTAATTGGTACACACGCCACGTATTGGCAAGATATAATTCCCGTGACGTCACTGACAGACCGAAACACGCAAAATGGTACATCTTCAGAAAATTTATGACCTAACCCAAAGATCACAAGATCTTTATTGTTTAGCATCATCAGATAAACAAGAATAGTACGATCAGACAACATGCAGGCGAAAATACGGTATAATTGACGTAATTTGTTGTTTTTCGCGTTTCAGTGGTTGATCTTCAACGCAGAATCTAGGTCAACTAAATTTATGTCTGCTGCTTCAAACGAGTAGGCCATAAATAAAGTTCAACGTTCAGTTTTATTTTTTTAACAACAAAACTTGCATAATGATAGCAACAAAAGTACATATCATAGGGCGTGTGAACAGTACTATTTAGTGAATGAAGAACAGAAATGTTGCAAATGCCTTGCCCTGATCAAGTACATGTCACGCTGAGAACCTGGGATTTAGGTCATAAATTGTCCGAAGATGTACCGTCTTGCCCGAAACACACGTGACCACGCTCTAGTCCAATATGGCGTCAATGGCCTTCGAGGGACATCTCAAACCGGAGATCCCCGAGAAGTTGCGAATGGCGGTAAGACTGACCCTGGGATCGTGTGTATCCATGTTCAGCCTACTTTCGGCAACTGCAGGAGGGAATTTCCATAAATCAATACCACGTGACTTCGTCAGCCAATCAGCTAAAGTCTACCGACGTAACCCCAATCTCACGTTCGGCTATTTCCGTATTGGCGGAACAAGCAGTTTTCGCAGCTAAAAGTGAGTTCTGGGGCTAGATTGACGTAACCCCAACGTAACTCGCCATTTTCGAGTCATGTGATGAACTACTTGTTCAAAATTTCAGATCCACCACACCTCTTGGATGATACGAAAGTTTTACATACCTATATAATTTGTAAGCCCAGGCAATATCTGTTTCAGAAGTGGTATGAAAATCTGTAATTCATCAGATTTCTCGGGTCTGTTCTCCGCCGGATGAAGGCCGAACAGAATCCGGTAAAGTACTGGATATCGCTCCGCGACAAAGGAGACACACGATTCGCAAGCCATCTTATGGATGGCGAAGTGTACGCAAATGGCATACGAGAGTGACGGTGTGAACGGGAACGTAATATCTCACAAAACGAGGAACGCAAAATTATAACTTGGTGGAACAGAGAACAGAGAATTAAAAATAGGAAAATACGGTGAACGTGGAATATGTCCAGAACGTGTGTACGCAAAATTAGTTTTCCTCAGAGCTGAGAACGGATAATGAAAATTACCCCAAAACGGAGTACGAAAATACCCCTTGCCCCCCCCGCCATTAATACAACATGAAATTTCGAACAAAACTTGTAGTTTCAACTTTAAAGAAGAAAAACAAATTGAATTCACAAGGGGAATCAAACTGGATACCCATTCATGTATATACATGTACAAAAACTGTCTTAATCAGAATTATGGGAGAATGTTCCAGTGGCGTTTGAATAAAGATATATAGACCTATACAGTCTACTCTTGTTATAAGCTACACTTTTGTTTTACGAAGCTCCATTGCTTGCCTTCATGGACAAATTTGCCAAGAGCTTTCATGACATCAACATCTTCAAGATAACAGCCATATAAATTTGTTTTGAGGACTAAGCTGTAAAAATACTTTGTTGCTGCTTTCAACAGCAGACAAGAACTGATACCTATAAGGGTTGAATACAGACTACATTCCATGATAAAGTGAAATTCATCTTCGTGCCAGTTTTGTGTGGGCTCTATTGGGGATGAATATCATTTTGTTATGCATTGTTCAAATAATGCTGATCTAAGATTGTCGCTATTTCGTGAATTGGGTCTGACCGTCCCCATTTCAGAATATCATTCTCGTATATTGTTCACCAAACTTTTAAAATGTGATAGTTTTAAAATCACCAGAGTATTTGCTAAATTTGTAATGCAAAGCTTCGACAGGAGAGTCAGTTGATATTCTGTACAGGCAGATTGACATGTACCAGTTTTGAAATAATTGAAAATAATTCGAGCCCCTGTTGAGCCATGTAAAATCATACACTTGTTCATGTATACTGTTACTGGCCTTAACCAATGTGATTTGTGTTTGCGCCAATAAACGAATCTGAATCTTCAACATGACCCGAATTACAGAGTGTACAGGTTCTTAATTTACACAAGGAAGCACGATGGTTATATTGTAGTACATCTATTGTTATATGGTTCTTACATAAATCTCTGCTTAAATAATCTGTATGTACGTAGTTTTGTTTCCACTAATAACATGTGTTCTGTCATCCGCTAATTGTGTCGACCACCAATTAGAAAAAAATGAATTAAACCGTTTGGTAGCCTTTGATACAAGTTCACAAACAGACAGGTTCTGTACTTTGAACAAATGTTCAAGTTTTAGGTAAGACAATATAGTTTGATATCAGTCACCCAAGTTCTTTTGTTCCGAGCATCCATGGAGACAGAGAAAGCATAAGCATCACGAATCAGAGTGTTTTCATAAGTATTGGCCAACCGATGCCAGTATTTCAGCATAGCCCCCCCACTGCAGATTATATGTAGGAGAAGAGGTGAACGACCAACCTCACCCAAAGCTGCACATTTAAAATTCACGCCAAGTACGTACATACTTAATGTATCTTAAATGGACTTTTCAGTACCGGTATGTTTTCTAAGAAATCATCTGTGTTCAGGTTCGTTATTAGGGAAGCGCCCCAAATTTCAGAGCAATAAAGGAGAATTGGTCTTATAGTGTGATCAAAAATATGTAAAGATGTAGAAACACCAGGGGGGGGTAGCCGAAAAGCATTTTTGAATTTTGAAGAATGCTTTCGCAGCTTTACTCATCAGCTGTTCCCTGGCTGGTGCCCATTGAAGCAGAGTTAGCCCAAAAGTATCAAGGGAAGTAACTCAATGGACTTATTTCTACCATAAAAATTCCAGAACTTGTATTAAAATTTCAAACATGATGGCATGTAATGTAATGAGACAAAAAATAATTCTAAACGAACTTCTTGAGACTGGTCACGCCAAAAGCTCTCACAGTTAACATAGATATCATGTTTAACCAACCAATTGGCAGATTCCCATGTGGTCTAGTGGTTAGGATTCCGCGCTCTCACCGCGGCGGCCGGGGTTCGATTCCCCGCATGGGAAAACTTTTTTTTTCCGTCTCATTGCTTCAATTTTCTATATCACTCAAATCTTTTTTGTTTTCTCTCTCTCTTTTTGTTGTAAATTCTTTCCTCTCATCTTTGATTCAAAGTTACTGCCGTTTTTAAATTTCTACCATACCCTGAATTTCTATCATAATAGAAAATTGACGTAGGAAATCTTTCAGGGACGACGGTTGAATATTGAATTGACCCCACCCCACCATACCACACAAATATTTTATTGTACAGAACACCCATTTGGGTAGAATATATTATTAAAGTAATAAATAATAATTTACAACTCAATAACCAAAACAAATATCAGGGTCCCTGTATATTTTCAAGTTTTTAATAGGGGTAAAGTTTGGGTAGCCTACATAACATTTGGGCAGGCGACATTTCGGTCAGCAACATGGGCAGGCCCTATTATCTCAAAGCTTACATACATGTTGTTGGTTTCAAACATGCATGTGAAATACTATACAACAGTGTCAAAGACAGTATATGCTGTTGCAAGTAATGTACCCTGGGATATAAACAACAACACTTCATTTCCTGTGTTTTTTGAAACAATTGATTTATAATTAATAAATTAAATAATCATCATTAAAATCAGTGGCAGTTTTGCCCCAAATTCCAGATGGGCAATGCATTCTCATTGATGAGAATTGATGTTTAAGTGTCATTTTAAATCTAGAATATACATGAATATATCCAGGAATAATATATCACCCATATAAGAACATTAACAATTTGTTTATTATAATTATTATAATATATTAAATTCAATTTCAAAGGTAGAATTCGTGAATAAAATTTGACTGCCGAAATGTTGCGAGCTGAAATGTTGTATTGCCGAAACTCAATTCAGTTTTATTTCACCGAGGGGCTTGTTTTATCCCCTGATGTATATGATTTATAATTCCATTTTCGAGATTCTCACAACTGAAACAAAACATTAGTAGTAGAGAAAGGACCGCTAACGTAGTATCGAGCTCTGGGTCCGGAGGTCATAGCCGCTATAATACCGGCAATGCCGGTCACTTTGACCCCGGGTCGTATTTCTCCTCGGTAGTGCGGACACTTCCGCCACGGTGATAAGGTCACAGGTCTACCTCAGTGGACAAGTAGCCCCATGCCTAATACAATACTAAAAATTCACGCTTGCTTTCGCTTCGCCTGAATCTCTGGTAATGTCCTGTAATCTCCGGTAACTTCCGGAGGAAAATTGGCCTTTGACCTTAGAGGTCGATCCTACGTTTAATATTCCCCAGTCACTTTAACTGACCTATGCATATCAATAAAAGCCATCGGTGTTTGCCCTATGCAGCAAGAGAAAAAAATTCCCAGGACACGTTCGGGATTGGAACCTACAGTGTCGGCATCGGAGACTGGTACTTCAGTTATCTGGGTCACGCCACTCACATAACATTAAAGCAAGGAAATACCCTTATATAATATAGTTTTGGCTCCCGACATTATCTCCAGCGTAATGGCAAGCGGGGAAACAATCCATCGAAATTTTTCTTGTGGAGCAAACTGTAAGGTGTGGATATTTAATCGTTCTGTCTCACGCTGTAGAGTACGATGTGAAGGATCCGGCGGACCGTTGATTGACTTTGCTTGGAAAGTTATCCTGTGCAGGCGCAGTCATCAGTAAAGTCAGGGTTGGACGTTTTGGTGTATAGGTGAGCCAGTCGTTGTCCAAATGGGTTTGTGTGTTGTCATATTGAAGCTCTCCTGGGGTAGACACAGATTGTGTTTTCTTGTTTATTGTATAAGTTCCATCAATCTGCACATGAGCAGAAAAAGGGGCGTGTTTTGGTGGGAGTTTTGGGGTAGTCATTTTTGGGGGAGTAACATATAGGGTGTGATATTTAATCGTTCTGTCTAACGATTTAGAGTACGATGGGAAGAGTCCCGGAGACGTTGGAAACTTAGGATACGCATGCGTACTCATCATGGAGGCCTGGAGTGGATGTTTTGGGGTCTGGGTGAGCCATCCGTGGTCCAAATGGGCTGTGTGTTGTTGTATAGAGTAAAGGCCCATATTCCCACGATGCGATTTATAGTAACAAGTCGGCGAGGATTTCCCTCGATTTGTAGCATGTAACTAAGTTGCAGCGTGAGAACCCCTGAGTTGTATACAACTGTAGTTGCATGCAACAAGTTGTAAGCGAGTCGAAAGAAATAGAACAGATCATATTTCATACTACAAGTGGAAGACAACCTAATCTGGAGGAATCCCCACCGAATTGTTACTATAAATCGCATCGTGGAAATGGGTCGTAATATTGGCTTGTTTTTTTTTTGTTTTTTTTTGTTTTTGAGAGTGTCGTCAATCTGCACATGAGCAGTCGGAGAGCAGTAGAAAAAGAGCAGTTTCTGGTAGGAGTTTTGAGATATAGGTGGGCCATTCTGGGTCCAATTGTGTCGTGAGTAGTAGGAAAAGTGGAAATTGCCTCCCATTTGTGGCGCGCTCACTTCCGGTTGAGTGGCGCGCTGCCCTCAGCCAATCAGAAGCGAGTATTTTGACCCGGTGCATTATGGGACATATCCAAGATGGCGGCGTCTGCCTTCTGGTTCAAAATGGCGGCACGTCCGGTGTCGAAAACTGGCCATTTTGTCGGGATGTGGTCATCTAGTGTCGAAAACTGGACCCGGTATGGGTCCCGCTAGACGTTTTGGGGTCTAGGTGGGCCACTAGTGGTCCGATGGAGTCGTATGAGGTATCAATGTAAGGCATTCGTGAAGGAGCATCCGAGGGAATGAGTGTGACGTGGAATTGACGTCATTCTGCGCATGCGCAGTAGACAAAGGGTATGGAAATAGACATTTTGGGATCTAGAGGAGCCCCTAATGGGCCGATGGAGTTGTATGAGATATCAATGTGAAGCCTATATGAGGGGGCATCCGATGGGCTGGGTGTGTGGTTGGAATATCGTCATTCTGCGAATGCGCGGTAGACAAAGGGCATGTAAATAGACGTTTTGGGGTCTAGGTGGGCCCTTAGTAGACCGATGGGGTCGAGTGAGGTATCAATTTGAAGCCTATGTGAGGGGGCACCCGACTGGGTGGATGTGGGGTAGGAATATCGTCATTCTGCGCATGCGCAATAGACAAAGGGTATCGAAATAGACGTTTTGGGATCTAGGTGAGCCACTAATGAGCCGATGGATTTGAGTGAGGTATCAATGTGAAGCATATGTGAGGAGACATCCGATTGGACTAGTGTCTCGGCCGTTGTCAACATTCTGCGCATGCGCAGACAGGGAATTGTGGGAAAAGGGTGTGAAAATAGACGTTTTAGGGTTTAGGTGAGCCCCTAATGATCCTATGATGTCGTATGAGGTCTTATTTTGAAGCTGTCGTGAGGGGGCATCCGCCTGGGCTAGTGTGTCGTTCGTTGTCAATAGTCTGCGCATGCGCAGTCTGGCCGTAGTATAGAAAGCAGCCATTTTGGGGGGTATGTGGGGGTGTGTTTGGGGTAGAGATGGACCGCTATGGGTCCGAATGGGTCGTGGAAGATGTCAAAGTGAAGCATGTGTGGGGTAGAGTCAGAATGGCGTGTTTTAAGTGCAAAGTCGTGTCAATCTGTGCATGCGCAGTTGGTTGTAGTAAGTAAAGTGGCCATTTTGGGGCAGTGCAGGAAGGTTTTTGGTGTCGAGATGGACCATCCTTGGTCCGAATGCGTCGTGCGGGGTGTCCTTTTGTAACTCTCGGGGTGTAGACCCCGATTTGAGGGCTGTCCACGTCATCTGTGACGTCATCAGTACGAGGATTAGCGAAAGTGGACATTTTGGGGCAGTGAAGGAAGGTATTTGGTGTAGAGATGGACCATCCTTGGTCCGAATGCGTCGTGTGAGGTGTCATCTTGTAGCAACGCCCGCCAACGCCAAGCTTAACGCTTCAACGCCCTGGTGAAATAGCTCAGAAGTTCTGATTTTCCAGATATTCCATGGAATTGTCACTAATTCTTCGAAATGCAGTGACGCCCGTCAACGCTCGTAGTTACGCCTTAACGCTCTAACATAACGCCTTGACGCCATGATATAGACCGGAGAGAGAACAACAACAACAAGGATGACACATGAGAGAACAACAACAACAAGAATTTTTTTTTCATATGGTTTATTTTCCTCAATTTTACATCATACCCACGCTGGGGGAGCCGCGTTGGGTATGTTTACAACTCAAAACAACTCTTGTCCAATCAGAGGCCGCCATTTGGCGCTGCTTCTGTTCTATTCCTTCTTGTCTGTTAGATGTATTTTCGGCTGCTCTTGTCTGTCGCCATCTTTGCTCGGTGTGACCAAGCGTCGTCAGGCAGGCCTGGATATTCTTTGGGTAGCATGTCCTGAAACAGTTGTTTGCGCATTCTGATCGCATTTTCCAGGGCCTCGGTGGGTGGTAGTCCCATAGCCTCTTCCAAGTGACGCTTGGTCTTCATGATGGACCTGTGCGTGCGGTCGCCTTTCATTTCAAGCGGTAGTAAGGTATACTGTTCATAGATCGCCATGGCTGTTTTCCTGATGCGGGGGCGCATTTGGGTGTACGCCTGTTGTAAATTATTCTCTCCGGCGTCCTGATCGCTGCAGCGTAAGTATTGATAGCTGCTGTCACAATACGATCCCAGAAGGTAGGTTCGGCATCACTTTCCACGGACGTAGGCTGACTATCTGAGGTCAAGCTCTCCGTATCACTAGATAGACTCTCAGCAATCTCTGTTTCGGTATCAGTCGATACACTCTCAGCAGTCTCTGTATCAGCATCCCCTCAACGGACTCCTCGGAGTCTTCAATCCCATGTATATTTTTCTGGTGTCGCATCATATCGTAATGTCTGGTGAACGTGCGTTCGCACTCAGAGCAAGTATAAGCCATGTTGTCGGTTGAACGTCGACTGTGCGTGTTTTTGGAAATACGCTTGCTTTTATAGACAGTAACGCCCATCAACGCTTAGCTTAACGCTTCAACACCCTGGTGAATTAGCTCAGAAGCTCTGATTTTCATGGAATTGACACCAATTAATCGAAATGCAGTGACGCCCGTCAACGCCCGTCGTTACGCCTTAACGCCCGTCTCAACGCCTTAACACACTTTCGTTCGATGCGTTCGAACAAATGTTTCTTTTGTGCTATTGCTCTGACATACGCCGCTTTCCAGTTCATGCCCGAGGTTTTCAACATCGACGCTGTTCTTTCAATTTCCATATGGACTGGTTCCTTATCCGACAATTTCATATGGGTCACGAGGTCAACATACCGCTGACGTAAAGCCCGTCGTAGTCTGGGTGCCAATTCGACCAATACATAAGGACTGATGAGGGACACATGTTCATTCTTATATGTACAGACACCATCACCAACACCACCACCACACACTACCACCAGACACACACACACACCACTACCACATTCCACCACCACCACCACCGCCACCACCGGGCGTTGACGGGCGTCAACGCCCGGTGGTGGTGGTGGAAGCTCCCGTGTGGCAGAGCTCTTGGATCGGAGCTCTTGGAGCTCAAGCGTGTGGAGCTCAGAGCTTGGAAGTGACATTTGCATATGACCTCTGTGACCTTTGACCCCTGCACGCAATGTACAGACACCACCCGGTGGTGGTGGTGGAAGCTTCCGTGTGGCAGAGCTCTTGGATCGGAGCTCTTGGAGCTCAAAGCGTGTGGAGCTCAGAGCTTGGAAGTGGCATTTGCATATGACCTCTGTGACCTTTGACCCCTGCACGCAATGTACAGACACCACCACCAACACCACCACCACACACTACCACCACACACACAAACACACCACCACCACATTCCACCACCGCCACCACCGGGCGTCAACGCCCGGTGGTGGTGGTGGGAGCTCCAGTGTGGCAGAGCTCTTGGATCGGAGCTCTTGGAGCTCAAAGCGTGTGGAGCTCAGAGCTCGGAAGTGACATTTGCATATGACCTGTGTGAGGTCACTTCCGCTTCCGTTCACGCGACCGGAACTGACGTTTGACCCCTGCGCGCAATTTTTATCCGGTATTGTTAGCGCGCGCAGGGGTCAAAGGTCAGTTCCGGTCACGTGAACGGAAGCGGAAATGACCTCACAGAGGTCATATGCAAATGCCACTTCCGAGCTCTGAGCTCCACACGCTTTGAGCTCCAAGAGCTCCGATCCAAGAGCTCTGCCACACGGGAGCTCCCGCCACCACCACCGGGCGTTGACGCCCGTCAACGCCCGGTGGTGGCGGTGGTGGTGGTGGTGGTGGTGGTGGAATGTGGTGGTGGTGTGTTTGTGTGTGTGTGGTGGTAGTGTGTGGTGGTGGTGTTGGTGGTGGTGTCTGTACATTGCGTGCAGGGGTCAAAGGTCAGTTCCGGTCACGTGAACGGAAGCGGAAGTGACCTCACAGAGGTCATATGCAAATGTCACTTCCGAGCTCTGAGCTCCACACGCTTTGAGCTCCAAGAGCTCCGATCCAAGAGCTCTGCCACACGGGAGCTCCCACCACCACCACCGGGCGTTGACGCCCGTCAACGCCCGGTGGTGGCGGTGGTGGTGGTGGTGGAATGTGGTGGTGGTGTGCGTGTGTGTGTGTGGTGGTAGTGTGTGGTGGTGGTGTTGGTGATGGTGTCTGTACATATAAGAATGAACATGTGTCCCTCATCAGTCCTTATGTATTGGTCGAATTGGCACCCAGACTACGACGGGCTTTACGTCAGCGGTATGTCGACCTCGTGACCCATATGAAATTGCTGGATAAGGACCCAGTCCATATGGAAATTGAAAGAACAGCGTCGATGTTGAAAACCTCGGGCATGAACTGGAAAGCGGCGTATTGTCAGAGCAATAGCACAAAAGAAACATTTGTTCGAACGCATCATTAAACGACGTTAAAGCGTTAAGAAAGTGTGTTAAGGCGTTGAGACGGGCGTTAAGGCGTAACGACGGGCGTTGACGGGCGTCACTGCATTTCGATGAATTGGTGTAAATTCCATGAAAATCAGAGCTTCTGAGCTAATTCACCAGGGCGTTGAAGCGTTAAGCTAAGCGTTGATGGGCGTTACTGTCTATAAAAGCAAGCGTATTTCCAAAAACACGCTCAGTCGACGTTCAACCGTCAACATGGCTTATATTTGCTCTGAGTGCGAACGCACGTTCATCAGACATTACGATATGATGCGACACCAGAAAAATATACATGGGATTGAAGACTCCGAGGAGTCCGTTGAGGCGGATGCTGATACAGAGACTGCTGAGAGTGTATCGACCGATACCGAAACAGAGATTGCTGAGAGTCTATCTAGTGATACGGAGAGCTTGACCTCAGACAGTCAAACTACGTCCGTGCAAAGTGATGCAGAACCTACCTTCTGGGATCGTATTGTGACAGCAGCTATCAATACTTACGCTGTAGCGATCAAGGACGCCGGAGAGGATAATTTACAACAGGCGTACACCCAAATGCGCCCCCGCATCAGGAAAACAGCCATGGCGATCTATGAAATGGCGACAGACAAGAGCAGCCGAAAATACATCTAACAGACAAGAAGGAATATAACAGATGCAGCGCCAAATGGCGGCCTCTGATTGGACAAAAGTTTTTTTGAGTTGTAAACATACCCAACGCGGCTCCCCCAACGTGGGTATGATGTAACATTGGGGAAAATAAACTATATGAAAAAAAAATTCTTGTTGTTGTTGTTCTCTCATGTGTCATCCTTGTTGTTGTTGTTCTCTCTCCGGTCTATATCATGGCGTCAAGGCGTTATGTTAGAGCGTTAAGGCGTAACTACGAGCGTTGACGGGCGTCACTGCATTTCGAATAATTAGTGACAATTCCATGGAATATCTAGAAAATCAGAACTTCTGAGCTATTTCACCAGGCCGTTGAAGCGTTAAGCTTGGCGTTGGCGGGCGTTGCTCCAAGATGACACCTCACACGACGCATTCGGACCAAGGATGGTCCATCTCTACACCAAATACCTTCCTTCACTGCCCCAAAATGTCCACTTTCGCTAATCCTCGTACTGATGACGTCACAGATGACGTGGACAGCCCTCAAATCGGGGTCTACACCCCGAGAGTTACAAAAGGACACCCCGCACGATGCATTCGGACCAAGGATGGTCCATCTCGACACCAAAAACCTTCCTGCACTGCCCCAAAATGGCCACTTTACTTACTACAACCAACTGCGCATGCACAGATTGACACGACTTTGCACTTAAAACACGCCATTCTGACTCTACCCCACACATGCTTCACTTTGACATCTTCCACGACCCATTCGGACCCATAGCGGTCCATCTCTACCCCAAACACACCCCCACACACCCCCCACAATGCCTGCTTTCTATACTACGGCCAGACTGCGCATGCGCAGACTATTGACAACGAACGACACACTAGCCCAGGCGGATGCCCCCTCACGACAGCTTCAAAATAAGACCTCATACGACATCATAGGATCATTAGGGGCTCACCTAAACCCAAAAACGTCTATTTCCACACCCTTTCCCCACAAATCCATGTCTGCGCATGCGCAGAATGTTGACAACGGCCGAGACACTAGTCCAATCGGATGTCTCCTCACATATGCTTCACATTGATACCTCACTCAACTCCATCGGTTCATTAGTGTCTCATCTAGATCCCAAAACGTCTATTTCCATACCCGTTGCCTATTGCGCATGAGCAGAATGACGATATTCCTACCCCACATCCACCCAGTCGGATGCCCCCTCACATAGGCTTCACATTGATACCGCACTCGACCCCATCGGTCCACTAAGGGCCCACCTAGACCCCAAAACGTCTATTTACATGCCCTTTGTCTACCGCGCATTCGCAGAATGACGATATTCCAACCCCACACCCAGCCCTCACATAGGCTTCACATTGATACCTCATACAACTCCATCGGTCCATTAGGGGCTCCCCTAGATCCCAAAATGTCTATTTTCATACCCTTTGTCTACTGCGCATGCGCAGAATGACGTCAGTTCCACGTCACACTCATGCTCCTTCACGAATGCTTCACATTGATACCTCATACGACTCCATCGGACCACTAGTGGCCCATCTAGAGCCCAAAACGTCTAGCGGGACCCATATCGGGTTCAGTTTTCGACACTAGATGACCACATCCCGACAAAATGGCCAGTTTTCGACACCGGACGTGCCGCCATCTTGAACCAGAAGGCAGACGCCGCCATCTTGGATATGTCCCATAATGCACCGGGTCAAAATACTCGCTTCTGATTGGCTGAGGGCAACGCGCCACTCAACCGGAAGTGAGCGCGCCACAAATGGGAGGCAATTTCCACTTTTTCTACTACTGTCGTGCTTGTTATCCGATTAAGTTTCTCATCTCGAGTTCTGTCCAATTTGACCGATGACGTCATGGTACACATGATATCACTGCATTATGGAGGATGGATTAGTTCTTCGAAGTTAAAAAATATTCAGTAAAAATGCACAGAACACACCATTTTACTGAATTTAAGTTGCATTGACCCCTCAGCCGTAGTAACATGTTGGTGTATGGCAATATACAAACGTTTGAATGAAAAATAAGGAGTTTGAAAACTGAGATGTACCTGATAAGTTCTAAACATTCCGATATAGGCTTACGGCCCGGGTAATAATGTATTAATGTAAAAGTTGAGGGAAAATGACAACAGCTACAAGATTGCACAGTTGGTGCACATCCACAAGCATCAAGCAGGTAAGTTTCGAAGTTGTTTAAGAAGTAGTAACCCTGACCAGAATGCAATACACGTTGGCGAACATAAAGCAAATTGCAATAAATGTAGGACGAGGAAAAGAACTGTACCATGCACATCTGTAAGATACTAAGCATGTTCCATATAGCTTTCCAAGTTGTCCATCAAATAGTAACCGGGATACAGACCGGACAAGAAATTCTTGACAGATGAGATAATGGGTCATAACTCTGTGGGAAATCATCGAAACGCATGGGGGGAAAAAAAACAAAAACAAAAACAAAAACGGACAGTGCACAAGGAGCAAGACCCAGGGGGAAAAGGTCTTTCTCAACCCACACCACATACAATGTCTGTCTGCATATTCTCTTACACTAACCTCTCTGGAGCATTTCTAGGGTGGGTCACTTCAAATTGTGGTATAGCATTTTTTCTACAGGCCATTTTGTATGGTGGAGGTCAAATAAAGTTTTTTCTATCAATGTGGGAATGTGATAGAGGGTGGGTTGATTTAATCGATTGTATCTTTTCAACTAATTCATTCAAATTGTTATACGATGCATGGATGTAAAGAGAAGAGGTTGGTGCATACATATAAATTACTGTCAGTGGAGTATGTCGAAATGCATATGTAGAATCCCATCATGCAACAAACATGTAGTAGAATTCACCTGGCAAATCGAAAAAGTGTGTTTGTATTTCTCTGTTTGCTGAATGTCTGTTGAAAGCAAAAAATTTCTGCTGTTCTCTGTAGAAAATGTATTATTTATGATCTTGAGACAGTTTGCCTGTTAAATATAAATCGCCAGACCGCACTGGCAAAGCATTTATCCTAGAAACCTATGGTTTGCACATGTACCAATTTGAAGAGTAATGAATTGCTGCTGATTGTTATAATAACATTTCTTTTCGTTCCAGGGTAGCTGAACCGTTCAGGAAGTACCGGGACGTTCACCTTAAAGTATTTTCATCTGTTTTTAATTTGCCTTCTGGGCTGCAGACTCATGTCTATGAGGAATTAAATCGGGTATGATTTCGTAGATTTGACTGACCGATGAATGTGCAGACAAGGATGACGATACCAGTAGTCCTTGTGTTCTTCCCGTTTTTCCGCCACCAAAAACAAACACTGAGAACAAACTTTGACAAATGTGTACTCTGTCAAGAAGATTCACAGGATGTTCTTCGAAAACGACAGAGTCACTTTCTCCAGATTTACGGAGATTACAGACCATGGCTGTATTCCGGCATTCAAATTGCTACAAGTCCTGCACAAGCAAACAATGTCGATATTATTGAGAAGAGGATCATCTCCGTCGCCGTCTGAAGCTTCCAAATCGGAAACGACGGACGCAGATCAGCTAGGGAGACGGTCCAGAGACAGTCAAGTCTTGTAGACTGGTCACTGGTCAAAGTGCATGTTCTATAAGAATAAATCCCACAAAAAAAGTGACAAAAATGCTGAATGCTAGTACATTTTAAGTGTACCAATCTATCAAGGATTCTGCTGAAGCTTCAGGCACTGAAGATATGTTGCGTATAATCCGTGGAGTAAACGGCGACCTGGTGGCAGCTGAAGCAAAAACATCACAAAGTATGATTTTCAAACTACACCAGTAAGTCAAACATCAAACATCGCACTTTTAATGCCAGCGAAAATGAAGATCAATACACCAGCGCTTTCCGGGACTTAATTGATGGCCTTAAAACGGATTTGGAGCATGGCAAGGCATACGATACGATATGCACAGTCTTCTCGAAAAATATCAACGTCTTCAAGTAACGCACGGTGTTGACCACGAAAAGGTCGTCAAATGCACAAAGCAGCATTTGAAGCTCGGATTGATGAGGCATTTCGGCGATGAGGCGGTATTCCACCAGCCCCGAATGACAGAGCAGTCAGAACTGATGTATACCAGCTCAATATCACTCTGATATGCAGCCTTCCAAAGATGTTCTGAATGCAGCCTTCCAAAAAAAAAAAACTTTTGAGCCACCCGAAGACGGAGATTCTTCCGCTGGCGAACAGGTTTTTCATCAGACAGAACGCACTCAACTTCTGTATCGCACTGCGATGCTGATCAGAGCATCGATCAGCATCCATCAGAGCATCGATTGCTGAGTGCAATGGCATTCCTGCCAAACCTTTGAACACGGACGATCTGAGTCTCATCACAGCGAATCGGTTATACCAGACAGTGTATATTGGTGCCTGCGCTTGGTAATTTCGGCTGATGATAGTGATAATGCTCGGAACTTTCCAGCGGAATGCACGAATCAATCAGACGAGAGGAGAGTCATCATGGTGGCGCATCTACTTCATTGCTCGTCGCATGCATTGGAGTTAAGACCCCCAAACAAACCAGCCTCGCCATGGCAGTTCGGCACATAACTGGGTCAAAGCAACTGATAACATTGCTGAACCGAATGGGCCACTGTTCGTCATACGATGAGATAGAGGCTATTGACACCGGATTGGCAAAAGATATTCTGGTTGAAACAGAAGAGATGGGAGTTGTCATTCCATCGAACATCTCTTCTGGTGTCTTCGTCCAGATGACTGGTGTCTTAACTCGTGCATGCGACGAGCAATGAAGTAGATCTTGCGCCACCATGATGACTCTCTCTCGTCTGATTCATGCATTCCGCTGGAAAGTTTCCAGCATTATCACTACCATCAGTCGAAATTACCCAGTGCAGGAACCAATATACACTGTCAGGTATGAGCGATTTCGCTGTGATGAGACTCAGATCGTCCGCGTTCAAAGGTTTGACAGGCATGCCATTGCACTCAGCAATATCCCCTCTGATCAACAACGCAGTGCGATACAGAAGTTTAATGCGTTCTGCTTGATGGGAAACCTGTTCGTCAGCCGAAGAATCTCCGTCTTTGGGTGGCTCAAATCTTGCAGTGATATTGAGCTGGTATACATCAGTTCTGACTGCTCTCTAATTCGGGGCTGGTGGAATACCACCTCATCGCCGAAATGCCTCATCAATCTGAGCTTCAAATGCTGCTTTGTGTATTTGATGGCCTTTTCCTGGTCAACACCGTGCGTTACTAGAAGACGTTGATATTTTTCGGAAAGACTGCGGATATCGTATGCCTTGCCATGCTTCAAATCTGTTTTAAGTCCCGGAAAGCGCTGGTGTATTGATCTTCATTTCTGCTGGCATTAAAAGTGCGATGTTTGATGTTTGACTTACTGGTGTAGTTTGAAAAGCATACTTTGTGATATTTTGCTTCAGCTGCCACACGGTCGCCGTTTCCTCCACGGATTATATGCAACATATCTTCATCGCCTAAAGCTTCAACAGAATCCTTGATAGATTGGCACACTTCAAATGGACTGGTATTCAGCATTTTTGTCACTTTTTGTGGGATTTATTCTTGCAGAACATGCACTTTGACCAGTTTACAAGACTTGACTGTGATCTGGACCGTCTCCCTAGCTGATCTGTGTCCGTGGTATCTAATCCCGAAGCTTCAGACGGCGACACAGATGGTCCTCTTTTCTTCGCAGTAATATCGACATTCTGTTTGCTAATGCCGGATTTGTAGCAATTTGAATGCCAAAATACAGAAACGAGCCTCTCTATGGAAGTGTTCTGTCCTTTTTGAAGAACATCCTGTGAATCTTCTTGACAGAGTACACATTTGTCAAAGTTTGTTCTCTGTGTTCGTTCTGGTGGCTGCAAAACGGGAAGAACAGACGGACTACTGGCATCGCCATCCTTGTCTGCACTTTCACCGGTCAGTCAAATCTACAAAATTATACCAGATTTAATTCCTCATAGACATGAGTCTGTAGCCCAGAAGACAAATTAGAACCAGATGAAGATACTTCAAGATGAACGTCCCGGTACTTCCTGAACTGTTCAGCTACCTGAAACGAAAAGAAATGTTATTACAACAATCAGCAGAAATTCATTACTCTTCAAATTGGTAAATGTGCAAACCATAGGTTTCTAGGATAAATGCTTTGTCAATGCGGTCTGGCTATTTATATTTAACAGGCAAACTGTCTCAAGATCATAAATAATACATTTTCTACAGAGAACGGCACAAAAATTATGCATTCATCAGACATTCAGCAAACAGAGAAATACAAAGCAACAAACACACTTTTTTATTTGCCAGGTGAATTATACTACATGTTTGTTGCATGATTGTATTCTACATATGCATTTCGACTAATACTCCACTGACCGTAATTTATATGTATGCACCAACCTCTTCTCTTTACGTCCATGCATCGTACAACAATTTGAATGAACTAGTTCAAAAGATACAATCGATTAAATCAACCCACCCTCTATCACATTCCCACATTGATGGAAAAAACTTTATTTGACCCCTCTCTGGAGCATTTCTAGGGTGGGTCACTTCAAATTGTGGTATAACATTTTTTCTACAGGTCATTTTGTATGGAATGTTATATCACAATTTGAAGTGACCCACCCTAGAAATGCTCCAGAGAGGTTAGTGTAAGAGAATATGCAGACAGACATTGTACGTGGTGTGGGTTGAGAAAGACCCTTTTTTAAGGCCTATACAGGAAATAGCTCCTTTCTATCAGTTTCTAAGTTGTCCATCAGATAGTATTACCAAGATAGAATCCGGGCAAGAAATTATTGACTGATGGAATAAAATGGACAGTGCACATCTGCAAGGTACTAAGCAACTTCCGTGTCAGTTTCGAAGTTGTCCATCAAATAGTAAGAGAGATATAGTCCGGAAAAGAAATTATTGACTGATGGGATAAAGGGTCATAAACAATCTGAGTAAACATCGATGTATATGAAAAACTATCTCCGTAAGCATACCATCGCGGTTTACTGAGATTGGGTCATAAATAACTCCATGGGAAATCATCTAAACGCGTTAAAACGACTGTCAGCTGCACATCGACAAGGTACTGAGCATCTCCCATGTACGTTTCGATGTTGTCCATGGAATGGTAACAATATATTGTTGATAGACGGACGCATGAGACGGGAACAAGAGTTTTTTAAAAAAAAAAAAAAGGGGTAGAAAAGAGAGAGAGAGAGAGAGAGAGAGATCCAGTTGGGCATGCCCCCGGACCCCGCTAACATGACTTCGCACCTCTGACCATTGACTAGATCAAATTCAGATTTTAACAATCCCAGAAGGGCCATTATATTAGGAAAGTATATACGTTAAACTTCATGGAGTTTTCTACATTTTTACTTCAGTCAAAGCGTCAATGCTGTCGAATGCGCCATTTCACGTCTAGGTTTTCAATTTCATTCCCGGCGCAGGGGGACACCCTCAGCACGGCATCGGGCCCAGATAATACATTCCGTAATCCATATCGTACTTCTCGGCTTTGTCAGACAAACCACGATGACTAAGGATGATAATGGGCTTGGCATGTTTAAGACTAAAACCATGATGAACAGCTCTATAACGAAACGGATAATAAATATAAATCAGAATTTGTTTATTGTGAAGTTAATGTGACGGAGTCCATTCTTTGTACAGCTTGACAGTTTTTATATTCGACGTATGCGGTCTCGGCCGATGGAACCTCAGTATTTCTGTGTTATCGGTAGTACTGGCATTACATGTCCAGTTAATTTGCTGGTGTACAGATTCTTATTCTGTATATCACCATTCTTATTCTACTCTTTCTATCTGTTATGCTAAACGATCCCTTTCTTGTTCAACGGTGTCTAATTGTCACCTGTGTAATTGCGTAATAATGGTGGTGTAATAGGTATTCTACCGTTCATTTAACAACCTATTGATGGACGTCTTTTTGAGATATGGACATGGACATTATTTTGTAAATCTGTTGTATCGTACCATTTGTCTTTATATTAAATGTTATGTTTGTTCTTTGTTTAGAGCGGTGTGTGTGTGTGAGAGAGTTAATTCTCCACCACAAAATAAACTCGGCTTGTGGAAACGAACATTTTTGCCTTGTTGATTTGGGCCACTGTTACATTAATATATAAGTTAATATCTACGCAATATACGGATATACACAATATACGGATATACTTTTTTGGCATTCACCTTTAAACCTAGCTTCCCACTAGCTTTCCAATATAAATCGTCCGTCGTCGTGAGAGCTGGAGAAAACTCCCTAAGAGCTGCCCCTAACTTCGAAGGAGTTTGAGTTCGCAGGGTTCAGTTCTCCCATAATTTACTTCTGGTAACTTTACCTGCGAGAAAATAGGGCAGTTTTTGTAGTATAATGGGGTCAGTAGGATAAGTTTATGGTAATGGCGCATCAATACAAAATCTGGGACAAATTACAAGATGAGCGATACATTGGCCTGCTGTTGGTCCACCAAACCATCGAAGAATCCGTGTTTTTGGTTACATTACATTTGATCATAATAAAGGCGAATGTTGAAATATTGTCTAGGTATCTTTCGCCATCATTAACAGCCCAAGTAGCGATTCCTGGTCGATAGATGCGGGGATGAACAGCATTTCTCTAGCAATAATATTAACTGCGCTGAACAGCTGACTGATGTAAACAAAGACATGTGACTAGACATGTGGAAATACATTTGTGACGTCGCCCTTTTTGACCAATGAAACATCAGACTTGTAAGGTGCCCACCAATCGGGGAAACCGTAGGTCGTTTCTGCCTCAGAGATGTACAATTGTAAACATAAACAGACTGCGCAATCGACTGAGCGAAACACAACGTAGAATTTTCCTGAAAATTGAAGCGAATTATGCCTTTCTTAGGACAGGACTGGCGTTCTCCGGGAGATCAGTGGGTTCGAACGACAGAGGGTTGGGAAAAACTGAGACTCTGGCGAATAAAGCTGTTCGAAAATCTGAACGAAAATATCCTGGCAAGGTATGTAAACTGTGAATATCGATGTCAACATGTCCCAGGCTACAGACTTTTCCGGAGATAATGTATGCTGTGTATCAACCTGGGGGTTTATCCCGGATTATGGTCATATTAATGCTTTGAAATCTCAGAAAAAGTCCCCCGTATGTATCATTTGTATGGTTAAATATTAGGTTGTACCTATCATAACGAACTGTCAAATTGTCATTAGTGCTTTATGTCCATCTGCCCCATGTATTTATAGCAACTTGTTACACCTTGCTTTGTTAGCCTTCCGTGACATCCTTAATATATAAATCGCCTGTGCGCTTCTTCCGTGCAGTGTCGATGTGTACATCTATGACAAAGGCCATGGCTATTTAAACCACAAGATATACTCAACGTAATATTGTCTATTATAAAGGACTAATTTGTCATGTATCGTACATATGCTGGTGCTCTTTTTGTCGATTCCTTTGTGCATTTACATATATACGGCAGACATACCAGCATACTTGTGCATGCATGCTACGGTACTGTTTCCTGAAGGTTGATAGATGGGCTGTTGACCTGGCGGGAATCATGTGTAGTTTATAAATGTTAAAATGCTGTCAGTCTAGTTTCTGGGGCTAATTAGTTCCAAATGATATCTGTGTAAAACAAAGGACTTCAGAAATAATTAAGCAGTATGACATGTGTCAGTTTTCACCAGGGACTCCACCTGAATCTAAAGTGAAAATTCTCCACTATTTCTCCATACCCCTGCTGTAGCTAACGCGGATGAACCTTGTTGTTGGGCTTTCTCCTCTTATTCCTCCTGGTGTATTTACCTTTCAAAGTGGTAAATGTCACAGTAGTCTGGTCAATATCAGCATTGCTATGACAAGTCCTGCCTTCTATATCCATTTACCAAGGTAATTAGATCCTCAGGCTCTTCATTAATCCAAGCCAGTTTCGGTGGTGGTGTGGGGGGGGGGGGATTGTGTATTTGGAAGCTTGTTTTTGTTCCCACAACATGCGTGTTCCACTACAATTGTGACATTTATTATAAGGCTTATCCCGGGTTAATTCTTGGCGAGTAGGCCTACTGTGTTCAAACTGAGGTAGAATCTCTCATCATTTTAATGCAGCCGGATTTGCCCTCTTGTTTTGAAATATGGACCGTATAATGGAACCCATAGTATCATAGCTGGGGGGATTGGCCCATAGCTTTCAGTCAGTTAGCTGATCAATATATAGATTTTCTCTCTTAGCATTATTTTCGCTGTTTGTTTTGGTGAAAGTTACCCGCAGCTTCTGATGTCCCTCATGTAATCCATACATCATGCTATATATATATGCAATCAGAGAGTAGAAATAATAGATTTAATAGCTAATGATATTGCTATTCATAAAATCATATTACATATCCGAGCATTGACCCTATAATAAAAAATTTGTTTGGCTTCTGCAAAGCATCTATTCTAGATTACATTAGCAAGTCCGTTTTCAGATTCAGTAAAAGCTAATGCGATGGTTACCAGTCACATGTGATGGTAATTCGCATGGTTACATTTTAATCTCTGAATGAAAGAAATCCTAGGTACTCCCTATTGAAATGATACACATGTGTTTGTGCTTTAGACAATCAACTGTGACAGCACACACAGCATGTCAAGCAGCTGTTTATTGAAGAGGAAACTGAACACCACAAAACCATGTTAATCAAATTGATCTGGTTCAATTACTTGGTAGCCTTCAGCTCCTTAATCCATACTTGTCAATTAACACATGTTCACAGGAAGTCTCGTGTGACCTTTTAATGAACATCTTTACACATTCTTACATATGTGACCTTGGCAGAAATCAAATGTAAGTTGAATGATGGTTCATCTTTCATGTTAGCATACCTATCAACTCTCATGCATTCGGCACGAGACTCGCGCATTTGGAATCTGTTTCACACTCTCACGTAGCCATATCAAAATCTCACGCATTTTCATGAAATTCTTTCTAAAATAACCAAGAATCATTCAAAATTGCTGCAGTTTGCAAAAAAAGGAGTCAGTAATTTAAAATTTTTCCTAGACTTGGTTATAAAGTATTCATTTACAACCTCTGTGAATGGTGAAATATATAAAGTAGGCTGTTATATGAAATAAAAATCCAAAAAATTGTATGAAATGATGCCTAGAAATTCGCATTTGTCGGGGACTCCTGGGTGGATATACTCAAATCTCCCGCCCTGGCAAAATTATAACTTGAGAAGTCTGTGTTAGGTCAATGAGATAAAGGAGAACATTTGTCTGTCTGGCTACAACAATGACCGGCAGAAGGATTTCAGTAATATAAAGGCCTGAACAATAGAAACTTACATGAAAGATTGACCAGCATGGTCTGTCACATTGTTGAATGAGTTTTATAGAAACAACAGTGGATCAGGGGATATCTTCCAATTTTGAAGCATTTGATTGGTCAATTCAAATTTTCAACAAAATGGGAAGAAAATACAACCAATCAGTTTCCATAAAGGTTCACTGAATCCAGCTAAAACTGACTACATCAGATCAGAATATGCTTAAGTGATAAACTGGTCTTCTGACCATTATCTTACATTCCAAGATTGAGGTATTAAAATTGACTAATGATTATGCTGATATTTTTCACCTTGTTGTGACACAGGTTGATGAAGCTGGCTTTAGCAGACTGGTATGTGAAGAAGGATATGATCAGTAATGGTCATCAACCTCACATGCTCTTTGTGAAGGGCAATTCCAGAGAGGTGAGTACAGTAGATAAGCGAGTGAGTGAATATGATTTAACGTGGCTTTCAACACTATTTCAGTCATATCACGACGTTGGTTCCTACTCCTTTTCACACCCAGAAACCACACGGGTAGGGTCCTATTCCTTTCAACACCCGAGACCCCACGGATGGGGTCCTATTCCTTTTCACACCCGGGATCCCCACGGGTGCCCCAGTTAGTCGTCTCTTACGACGAGCTGAGACCTATTCTTATAACCTGGAGTGTGCACAACGACACCCCAGGTCAATCCCCAGGAGCCTCCTGGGGCGACAGTAGATAAGAGACTAATTATGTCTAATATTAGTCATATTCAATCACCCAAAATTTTGGGGATAAAATTTAATAAAATCCCCTAATAATCATTGACCATCCCATACATTAAGAAGAAATTAGATAGAAAATGTTTCTTACTAGATGGGTCCCTGTCAAGGTTTCATGAAGTTCCTGTTCTAATAAATTTGATCGACCTAATATGTATATATGGCTGGGAAATGCACTTCCTGTGATTGAATTATATTAGAGGAACTATTGTAAAAGTGATGACACACATTGTTATTTTCAGAGAGGTTAATAGAATAATGTTCATTTCTTTGATTAAATTCATGAAAAAAAGTTTCAATTATTATATGAATATTAACAGATTATTAGATTTCATAAGAAGTATTAAGGAACTGAAAAAAAAACAGAAAAGAAAAACAGAAACTAAAATTGCTGAGTGTGCGTTATTTTCAGCAGGGCAAACAAGTCGTAATAAAGGATCCCATTGATTTCCCATAAAGTATTAAACCAGGAACAGTCCGTCATCTTTTATCGAGATGAACAGTAACAAATGTCACAATGAAAAATACTTTGTTACAATTGATGTATATTGATATGAAATGTGTTCACAATGTATCAAATGTGTATCTTAAATGTTACAAATGGTTCAATCTACTTTGATGCAATTTGATCATACTGAAAGTATTATACGTGAAATTTGATCTTTTAATGAACATTCCAATTTTACAATCTGAAGAGTAACAGGATTTCAAAGATTAATTTTCCCAATTATATATATATATATTTTGTTCGTGTATTTTACACCTTCAGATGATTGTTGACAGGAAGAGAAATTTCCCACTCTGGGGGTGATCAAATTTATTAGAACAGGAAGTTGACACATTGATTTAAAATCATGCATATAATCTATTATTTCTTCATTATTTCACGGGTTTTAGAGGGTGATAAAATTTATTGGAACCACTTATTGAATTTGTCTCCAAAAATGGAGGTGATTGAATTTTGATAGGGGCATTGAATTATTAGAGGCATAGTATCGGTATTGCACATAAAGGAATCATCAAGAGAAAAGATGCTTCTGCGCATGAGGTCAATAAAAACAACACAACTGCGTTGGTGTAAAATAGATGGTATAGGAATTAGAGGATGGATTCCAAGTCTATTGGCCGACCTCCTTGGCTGGTTGTCAAATTGGAATGGCGCAGTAGACATACTCCGTCAGTAGAATTACCCCTGCTGGCCAGTATACCAGGCTATCTTACCCCACCATATGTATACATCATCTGATGATGATTAACAGTGTGGAGTCTGACAGTCAGCTGATCTGTCTCACCCAGTTCTCCCTCCAAGTATGACCCACTCTTTTTTATACATAAAACTCTTTCTCATCCCAACAGGAGTAACAAATTGACTATGTCAAGATACCCCCCCTACACTATTGCCCTCTATCATGCCACATAATGTGTGATAAACACAGTCTATACACTTTTGAACATGGTAGAGATAGGAAAGGGGATGCTCGGAGGCCCCACTCCCTTCCCCCTCTTATGTTACATAATTTAGCACCACTGGATAGGGGGAGAAAAGAAGAGAACAAAAACCCCATCCAATATAGCCTCTAAATCTTATTTCTAGGAATCAATTTATGAATTTACAAAGGAACACATTAATACATATACAATAGTTGTTTTTATCTAATTCGTGGTATTGGTATTTTATTTGCTAAAGTGATAGATCTATATCAGTAATTTAATATACAAATATGCTATGAAAACCCGAGCGGTCCATGTCCCGGACCGTCGATACCATAGACAGTATGAAAACATGAAAGATTTATTAAATGGCTGTATTTGAAATTGTACATTGAATGATGGGAACTTTTGTTTGTGTATTAAGTGCTTAAAACATTTGTTGTATTATCTAAGAATTGAAAAGAAATTATTTGACAGTTTACATCAGTTTCAATTTTTTTGAAATACGAGATAGTTTAAGTTCTGGAATTTATTGTAGACAGTGTGAAATATGGTAAATAGCGATGGGTGATATGTGTAGAACATGTCATGAAGGTTTCCAAAAACAAGCAAATGCTATGCAGCCATTGCTACTCTTACACCGAATGAAATCGTTCCTCAGTTATTCCAGTCACAAGCTTAAAGGTGAACTGCAAAGCTTTTAATTTTATCTAAAATGTTGCTTATATACATCTTGTCTCATGTGACATAACTTTTATACGTTTTTGGGCAAATATATTTAGCAAAATTGTACTAATAACAATATTTAAGTTATCCTGTTATAAATCCGTCTTGAAAACTTGCATCGCTTGTCTCTCTTGGTTTGTAGAACGTTATGACGTTATAGTGGTCTCCTTCATTCAAGTTTTATTTAAATGTGACGTCATGCTACGTCGGATGAATGAACGAGGGCAACTATAACGTCATGACGTTCCAAAAACAACGGGAGGCAAGCGATGACATTCTGGCTCTCGTTTTCTGGTGGTATAAGTTTTGACTTCTCATATACCCAAAATAAAACAATAACCCACAAAACTATTACCACACATATTTGTAACAACTATAGAAGTTCTTGTTTTATGACATTTTAACAGAACATTGAAAAGCTTTTCAGTTCACCTTTAATTAGAATTGCCGAATCCGGGGGTCAGTGTCATGATGGCCGTATTGGATTATGCAGATGGGTGGAAAACAATCCCAGCCATCGTCCCACTCATATCAAACCACTGTCCAAGATTGAAGCCAATAGGCATGATAGGACAAATGGTTTTGCAGTGACAAGCTTATCCAGCGAGGTATGATAGCACTCCATTTCCAGCTAACACCCTGCTACTACAGTCTCTCCTGAGTGGGGGTGAACACACGATCCTCGTGCCAACAGCCGAACCTCTCTAACCCACTCGGCCATCGAATCACTCTACAAGAGACTGTGTTTAAAATCTAGTCATTCTTCGCGTATGCGTCACACATGCGCTTGTTTTACCTAGAAGAACTATTGACGTCATCTGGTTTGTGTTTGATAGTTCCTGCTCTTCTCCCCTGCATACCGCTCTTCAGTGCCAGAGGGAGAATCGGGTATGCGGTAAACCCCGGAAGTGAAATCTCCCCCGTTTTAGTACTGAATAAGTAACAGACTGTTGTAGCAGTTTTTTATCCCATTTTAGTATGCTTTCATACCTGGGGTGGGGATCCAGTATGGCAGCCACAAGCTTAGGTACCATGACTGAACAGCCATATTGGACAATGCAGGTTGCCGGAAAAACAATCCCAGCCATCCTCTCACACATAGTGTTTGAGTTACTGCAGTCACAGGCTTATGTAGCATGGCTAAATAGAAGTCGAGGCCATGGCAGCCATTTTGGATAATGCAGTTTACCGAAATCCCAGCCATCCTCTCACTCATACCAACCCACTGTCCAAGTCCGACAAATTGTTTTTGAGTTATTGCAGTCGCAAGCCTAGGTAGCATGGCTGAACAGGGTCAAGGCCATGGTGGCCATATTGGATTACGCAGGTTCTGGTTGCCAAAAAACTATCCCAGCCATCCTCTCACTCATACCAACCCACTTTCCAAGTTTGATGTCAATCGGACAAATAATTTTATTGCAGTCACAAGGAATGTGCGACAGAATGACGGACGGGGCAAATCCCTAGGTCCCCTACCGGTGTCCGGTGGTGGACGAAAAGAAGGCAGTTTATTCAGGGAGTTTTTCTGATGAAATTGAAGTTAGTACCATATTTTTCATTTTCAAAAATGGTACGGTACTTCTGAATCTATCAGAATAGCTATATGTGTCAACTATATAACACCCATTCTTGTATTGGTAGTCATTTTTCAGACACTTTTTCAAATTTTTTTTCCAGAGGAAGATTCCTACCAGTTTAAGTGAGACATTCATCAAACTGGATTTGTCTGGAGCAGTTAAGGACATTCGTCGTTTCAATTATGTCCTCAAGGTATGACATTCCACCATTGTTAGTTTGAAAGTATACCTTAAGCGATGTAATATACACACTTAAGTACATACATATTTTTAAAGTTTCTTTTCAATTATTTATCACCAAAGATAGTAGTCAGAAATTTAATTTATATTTATGTGCATTTGTCTGTTGTTTTTTACCTTCAAGTGTAAATGCATGATGTGAAACAAGGAAAGTTAACAGTCGGATGGATAGAACATGCTATCACAGCATATGACCTCATCTGGAGAGAGGCGTATAAAAAGTAGCTCCAGGGCAAAATTAAAAAAATGTACATGAATGAAACGAGTAGCATTGTAGAATATGTGGGTTTACAAATGTAGCTAATTTCCAAATACTGGTACAACATATGAATAGATAAAAATCTTTAAGTGCTCTGATAATTTAATCACTTGAAGTGTATTTTACAACAAATTTTAATCGGAAGGCAACCAAATATGGCAAGTAGTCTATTCGTATAAAAATAAACTGTAGGCAAGAACAACATGAAGCTTGAAGATTTTCAAAGCATTGAGTTTTAGAAAGTAAGCTTCATAGTTCCAAGTGATTGAAAAATCAAAATCAATATTTTATACCCTATTATATATATGTATATATACACAACTGCTCGTCTCATTGTTACAGGTAATGCAGAATCTTATCACGATGCGACTTTCCAACCTGAGTGGTACAGCACAAAAACATATCATCCACATACTGGATGAGATGGTCACACATGGTAAGTCATGTCTGGTGTCTAGCTCTGGGAGACTGTACGGGGGGGGTGTTCTCCTGGAACCATTGATCACATGGGTGTGCACTCTGGAAACATTGATCACAGGAGTGTGCACTCTGGAACCATTGATCACATGAGTGTGCACTCTGGAACCATTGATCACATGGGTGTGCACTCTGGAAACATTGATCACATGCGTGTGCACTCTGGAACCATTGATCACATGAGTGTGCACTCTGGAACCATTGGTCACATGGGTGTTCAATCTGGAACCATTGATCAAATTGGTGTGCACTCTGGAACCATTGATCACATGGGTGTGCACTATGGAACCATTGATCACATGGGTGTGCACTCTGGAACCATTGATCACATGGGTGTGCACTCTGGAACCATTGATCACATGGGTGTACACTCTGGATCCATTGATCACATGGGTGTGCAGTCTCTGGAACCATTAATCACATGGGTGTGCACTCTGGAACCATTGATCACATAGGTGTGCACTCTGGAACCATTAATCACATGGGTGTGCACTCTGGAACCATTGATCACATAGGTGTGCACTCTGGAACCATTAATCACATGAGTGTGCACTCTGGAACCATTGATCACATGGGTGTGTACTCTGGAACCATTAATCACATGGGTGTGCACTCTGGAACCATTAATCACATGGGTGTGCACTCTGGAACCATTAATCACATGGGTGTGCACTCTGGAACCATTAATCACATGGGTGTGCACTCTGGAACCATTGATCACATAGATGTGCACTCTGGAACCATTGATCACATAGGTGTGCACTCTGGAACCATTGATCACATGGATGTGCACTCTGGAACCATTGATCACATGAGTGAGTACTCTAAAACCATTGATCACATGAGTGTGCACTCTGAAACCATTGATCACAGGGGGGAGTACTCTGGAACCATTGATCATATGGGTGTTCACTCTGGAACCATTGATCATATGGGTGTTCACTCTAGAACCATTATCACATCATTGTGCACTGTTGTTACACCAATGATCGGATGAGTGACCGTATGCACAGTGGAACCACAGAACATATCGCCTGTTGATTACATCCTGTATCAGTTATGTTGTCAGTTGTGCCCACAACTGTTGTCCGATCACCAAATATACTGTATTGTATTGTAGTGTTGAAGACTGGTAACAATGTGAACACAATGATGGTATTACTGAGGCTGTCGGAGAAGGCCCTAGAAGATGGACAGACATCACACATAGGCAGTGGTCACCTCTGGGCCAGGCACAAACAATCCATCAGCATAATGAGAGCCAAGGTTATCGCATTCCAAATTAAACAGGTATTCATGAAAAGTCTTCATACAAACCTAAGTTCTCCATTGGTGAAAACATCGGTGTCATGGCAGTGGATATGTCGTCAACATAACGGTACCATAGCGATACAAGAGCAGCCATTAGTAACTGTTCCCCTCGTTGGTACCACTATGCACATATCTCTGGTTGTACCACTCTGTGAATGTGATGTTTTACCAGCAGGGAACTTTGCTGCTACCATTAAATTCCTATTATTTTTTTCTCCAAGGCAAAAATGTATGCACAATCTACAGAATAGGAGAGGGTAACACAAGGAAGAATGAAGGAAACTGTATTTATATAATTAAAAGCTGCAAGTTTTGACCAAGCTTAGAAGGTTAGTTTTCTTCGCCACATGTTCCATTCATCCGAAACCATAGTAACCAAAGCCAAGTCACAAAATTTTGATTTCTCTGTGATGTCATTCAATGGGCAAGAATTTTTTTCCTTGTGAGTCCACTTAACGATAAATTGTGGACTGGAAATTGGTCAACTGCTTGTGTGATTCTTGTCAAAGTCCCCAGATTAAGGCCTGGTACATGTGCACACAAGCCAGTTGTCTTTGACAAGTCAGACCAGATTTGTGGAAGACTTACACCCTCGCGAGCCAGAATATCGATCGATCTATTGGGATCGATACACTGGCTTGGTTAGTTACCCATACGAGTTCGGGATATAAATAGATGAAGGGGTTTCCCCTGAATCAACCCAATCAGTGAACGCGCTAAGCTGGTTGATTAGGCCAATTCGCTGCGAGGTATGAGATGTGACAGGTTTCAATTTCATCGCGGGCCAAACTTCTTTGATGTCAAGCGGAAATCGACATCGGAAGTCAAAGCAAAAACCACAGGCTGGGGATACCGACATGCTAATTCAAAACAAGCACGGGGAATGAAATGTACGAGATTGTATAATAGAGGCATCGACTTAAGAACTCATTCGAATCACCAAAAATGTCCAGGTAAACCCTCTGCGATGATTTAGGATTTACCTGGACTTATGAAGACTTGACTTTTCGCTATATACTGCTCTGGAAGCTAATGGCCACTACAGACTTCCATAAATTTGGCCTCACTTGTCAAAGAAAAGTGGTTTGTATGTACCAGGCCTAAAACAAGAAATCTATCAGTAGGAAGATTTGAGTTCACTTGGAATATAAATTGAACATTTTGAATATATCTGAAAAAAGACATTTATTGATTAATCTTCCCAATTCCTGTGTATTATGTATACATTTAGAAATTACACTTGGTGTTTTCCTTTCTGTGACTAGAGAGAAGAGGATGGTCGACTGTTATTCACAGACTTACCCGATGACTGTATCAGAGACATTCTATTCCGATTGGTCGACCACAGAGACATTGTTCATACGGGTATGACTAACGTGACATTCTACGACATGTCTCAGGAAGTGTTGCTATGGAAACAGCTGTGCATGTATCATTTCACACCATTACAACTGCTGACTTTCCTGCCCAGGGAAACCAGGGACGACAACCCAAACTGGAAACAACTCTACAAACGATGCATAAAGTAAGTATATAAGTAGACCTACTTGTTCCCAAGATCGACTGTTCTGTGTGAGTTTGGTTGATCAAACTTCACACAAGGTCTGTCTGACTAAAGGCACTTTGCACGGAGATTTGAAAAATGAAGTTATTGTCAAGTGGACGGGCTCAAATATGTCCCGACTGTTTCAATCCGCACCCGCAGATATACACATCTTTCAGATAGCTTCTTGAATGGTTGCAAAGGTAATAGGGCCTATACAGCGGTGGCATGTAGCATAATTATGACACTTAGACTCTGCACCGCAGTTATACTGGGTGCTGATCCTATATCTGCTATAACATGAGATTGAAAGTCTTATCAAGATTCTGGAGAACATAAACATATGTTTTTCCAACAATACAAAATGAAGTCTACTTTCTTTATTTTTCAGACGTTATGGTAAAAAAGATGTGTATGCAGACAGACTGGCACTTTGTTTACATTGTCAGTGCTTATTCTGGCAGGTGAGCTCAAACAATCTTAGTGATCAAGAAAATAACGATGATGTAATATGACAGTCAACAATAAGATGAAAACGAAAAAGTATTCTAATGGTATTGATTTCAAGGAGACTGAAGGTTTATATTCCCATTTATCATGATTAGCTGGATTTGAAATAAAGTAAAATTGTATACCTATGCTCGCAAGGGCCTGGATCGGTGTACAAGATAGAATTGCAGGGATTTTGGTCGTAATGAATCCCCTCCACCCCATGCATATAGGGTAAATTTCTCAAATCGTCTACTTCGTCACATATTTTCTCTCATTTTCACATCATATACATGAATCCATGCCCCTATCCTACAGTAATCCCTCTGATAATTCAATCCACCCATCAAAATTCAATCGGTTATTCTAATAAATTTGGTCACCCTCTAAAATTATTGAAATATAACGAAGAAAATACGAAGCTGCGCATCAGAAAACCCCTCGGCTCTGGGCGCCAGCCATTCATAATGTATTCAATTTGAACCAAGACTTCAGGAACACCAAGTAGTCAAGTGACAAATATACAGATTATGAAAAATTTTGTAATTAGAAATGGTCTCTAAGGTTTCCATCCAATCAGAGAAACCGGTATTCATTACGTAAGTCTCTTGATGCATCGATGATGTATAGCAAATTTTACATCGAGCATTTGAAAGTTATCAGAGATAGAGATCATTAAGGATTTCGCATAAATTGAAGATGGCCACCCATCCTTCCCACCACTCAGGAGAACTGATGTAGTTATTCATTGCAAGTCTTCTAATACATGGATGCTGTATACCAAGTTTCATATAGAACACTGAAATGGTATCAAAGATATACATCATTAAAGATTTTGCATAAATTAAAGATGGCCACCAAGGTTTCCGCCCAATCAGAAACACCAGAACTGTCATTTATCGTAAGTCTATTGATGCATCGATGATGTATATCAAATTTTACATCGAGTACTTGAACGGTATCAGAGATAGAGATCATTAATGATTTTGCATAAATTAAAGATGGCCGCCATTCCTTCCCGCCACTCAGAGGAATTGATGTGGTTATACATTGAAGGTCTCTTGATACATCGATGCTGTATACCAAGTTTCATATAGAACACTTGAATGGTATCAAAGATATATATCATTAAAGATTTTGCATAAATTAAAGATGGCCGCCAAGGTTTCCACCGAATCAGGGAAACTGGTTTGGTCATTCCTTTGAAGTTTCTTGATGCATCGATGATCTATACTAAGTTTCACACTGAACAGTGAAATGGCACCGGAGATACACAAGATTAATGGTTTCGCATAAATTAAATATGGCCGCCAAAGTTTCCAACCAATCAGGTCCAGATTCAATAGGGTTCTAGGTCATGAGCATACAGATGTGCAGTGCAAGTTTGGTGTGCCTAGGGCAAGTCGTTCTAAAGATATCTTGGTAACGAGAAAGCTGTGATGATTTCGCATAAATTAAAGATGGCCGCCAATTTTTTTCAACTCCCTTTTCTAATAAATGTGATCACCCCTGATTTTTATAGTAGAAAATTTCACTTCCTGTGATTCAATTATTCAAGAGACTACCATAGGCTTGTTGTGTAAGAGGTTCAGATATTAATATGCTGTTATTTTGGCTTGCATTTCAGTCTATTGGACACCCGTGTATGAATGACGACATACCATTGTGTAAGCCACTCACTCCAGAAGCATTCCTCCAGCTGTTTGCTTTATAGACTATTCTCACCGAATTCACCATTACAATCCACCGTCACCGCATTTGAGTCGCATAAATTTGACCATGAATAGACATTTCAAATTGGATTGCGAAAAAATAGGACAGAATTACGGATACCTGTACATACAATTCTCCATCATTAGAATGACGAACTTACATTTGAATTATATTTCTATAGACAAGAACAAATCCCGGTTATTAGTAGAAAAAATTGACCCAAAGTAATCAGTCATTTTTCTCAAAGGACAGATATAATTGAGACCCGTCTTATTTATTCAAGGGAGCTAACTGCTGCCAAAAACATGTAACGGCAAACAATGCAGGTTTTCTCTACTTCTAGGTCATGTTTGAAGGAAGAACATCATCTTGTACATCATTCTAAGACTTCATAGGGAAAGTTGACTGCATATGTATGCCTTACTTGTGTATGTGCAAAATTTGACGAAGTCCTGGGATTTTTCAACATCATGCGCTAAGAGAGCTATTAGGATTTGAACATTTCAAAATAACCTGTATGTATGGTACATCACTGTATGTTAAAGTACGTCTCTCCCTTGTGATTATGAAATAGAGATGCACTAACATCAGTGTGCAATAGTGTTCATGGTCATATACCAGTAAATTTGATTTATTTGGCTAATAATATATTCATAATGTGAACATTTCATGGTAAAATCAATGCAATTGGTCACAGTATCACACATCATTGGTACATGTTCAACTGGATTCCTCCGAATGATTTTCTTCTTATCCAAATGTACACATTTTCTTATGAATTTTATGATGAAAGCCAATCTATGGTAAATGTGTACATGTATGTGTGTATTGACAATTTGACCTGTTGGTCTACACAGTGTTAATCCTATAATGTGATTGTAAGATTTTACATCGATGTCCGCTGGTTCGACAGATTATGTTAGTGGTGACCACAAAGTGCACGAGAAGATGTTAGTGGATGGAATGATCAAATTATAATGTTAGGTAGATCGGACAAGCAAGACAGCTAGTCGATACAATATTTGATGTTATTGAATTGTGAATTGTTGTGAACAGAGTACTTATATACAAAATTCTTGATCGTGTTTATGTATGTGGCATAATCCCATCATGTTCAGCCGTGTATTGCAGCTCAGCTAATCGTATTCATAATTGTTGCCTATGTTGTGAGGAGGGGGATTTTGTCATATATTTTGACGCAGTTGATCTGTTCGGACAGAGGACCTGATCATACTGCATCTGAATAGTGGATGTATATTTTGTCGCAAGCGGCCTCGAGCCCTAAGGCTCATTATGATAGCAACAGCAACTTAGAAAACACATTGTCGTCATTTGAGTTTCACAGCCTACCGCTAGGCTTTTACTAGCTTACCAGTTGGCTCCCTATTTTCAAGTGAGACTCCCTGAATAATTTCCTTAAATTTAACATGGTGAAGAACAAGTCCCCTGTTGTTTCGATGCCCTGGAAAAGTTAAAATTGTGTTTCCCGCTTTTAAATTTCAGGCGAAAAACATTCATTTACTGTGGATCAAACTGCATGGGGGCGAAAATTCAATGACAGTCTCTCATTGCAAAATGCTACTTTTGTGCGCCTCCTCCTCCCCCCCCAACACTGGTTAGACTAAAAATTATCACGTCTATTAAACTGGTGGGGTGCCAGTTGTATCCAAATGAAGGGGTGCAAAGGGAATTTGGTTTATTGTCACACGCAAGGTTATTTCACTCATATGGTGACAGCCAGTTTGGTTAGTGGAGGAATGCGGCACAACGTTGCATTTATTTAGCGAACTTACACAAAGAAAGTTGCAAATGTAATCGAAGCCTTAAATTGGGTGGAGAAATGAGTTGGGACAGACAGTTGATACAAGTAAGATTTATAAGCTTATGACAAGAAAGATGCAGACACTGCTAGTGTGGAGTGATGAACATAATCAATTAGTAACATTCATGTTCAATTGTACAGATTTTGCGGATATTCAGATACGGATACATGTAAGGTGACCACAGAATTGTGTCTATGAAAATGTAAATAAATATTCAAGAATATCAAATGTTTAAACTATGGTTAATTTTGTAGCACATTTTGTTACCGGCACATGAACATTGAACACTAATCATTGGCTGTGTCTAGATTGTGATATATACATTTTTGAATTATATGTACTATTGGCTTGCTCATCAATGCAGTTGAATTACTGGAATCATATGTATATTAATGTTGTATTTAGATTGTGCCATATTGAGATTATATAGGTAATCTATTCCAACGAGTTATCCTCAGTTTTGTATAATGGTTGTTATTAGAACTTTGTGATTAGGATTGTTCAAAGTTGAATTGTTCATGCCTCTTGAAGTTTGTTATTGTTTGTTCTCATCTGTTACAGTTTACTCTGAATGTTGATTTGGGACAACAGGAATTGAAATGTTAAAAAATTTGAACTTGTTCAGTAGAAAACATGGCAGTGTGACTAACATCACAGGACCTACGGAGTAAGGTGGGCATTAGGACTCGGACATGCACTGAACGCTTGTAAATCTCCCTGCCCTAAGTTGAAATCCTGCCTATATTAAGATGGGCACAGTCCAAGTCAGAATCACCAGTGATTTTCATCAAAAATCACCAGAAATTTTCATCAAAAGTAGGTCAGCTTAGAACTTGCTGGTAACAGTCCCCTACTGCACTTTCATGCAAAAAGTCAATGTTATAATATCAACGGTTCTCCTTATTTTGCCGACGAAAAGATTCGGACTACCGGACAATTTGCAGATGGTAGCCTACTTCATAGGAAAATATATCCACCGGTCTCTCCAGACAGACATCTGAACCAACTTAGTGATAAAATCAATTTATGATCCTCAATTGACTTTCCTCAAATGGGTTTACGGTGGCTTGGCAGTACCCAAAATGGCCATTCGTGCAAGCCATAGCACATCATCACAAGCATAAGGACAAATTGCTTGTTGTCACCCCAGCTCTGTTTGGAAACAATAGATGAAATTCATGAATGGAATGTCTTCCTGCATTATTAACGAAAAAGTAGTGCAGGACTCCCCAATTTTTATCCGAAATTTTGAAACTATTCTGTATTTGACACATTTTCACACACAGAGTATGGAGAAAATGACATGGATTTAATAGCAATTCATGTAAAACAGTCACACAGTACTGAGACTGCAGTGAAAATTAGTGATTAATTAGTCAGGGTTATATCCAGGAATTTGAAGTAGTGTCCTTATTTGAAAAAAATAATGCCGAGCGTAGCGTACAGGCCGGGGTCCAGGGGCCGCCTAGGGCCCTGGAAGCTCTGGGGTCTTAGATGCTCTCAGGAGCATTCGAGCCCATTTCTGGCTATTTTAATGTCTTGTCAGCTACCTGTAGATAATGAACAATTTACTTCTTTTTTTCCAAATTTTCACCATATTCAGGCTGATCTGGCTTGTGTTTCAAAATGACAAAGTTGAGCAGGGACTTGCTGCATGAATTTCCAGATCATTTACTTCCACATGCTGTCAGATTGATACTATACCATGATGACAACTTTGACTAAACTAATAACAACTAACCTTTTTGCTGATTAGATTAGGGCTCAGGGGCCGCCTAGGCGCCGAGAAACTCTGGGACCCTTGATGCTCTTAGAAGCATTCTAACCGATTCCTGGCTGCACATGTCTTGTCGATCAGACAAGCATATCATGCACATTTTACTTCTTGTTTAATCTGATCATCTGCTTTTAAAATTATTTACAGCTGCTGCTTTCAAAATTTCTATTGAATAGATTCCTCTGTACAGTACTTTTATACCATGCTGTATATCATTCGAAGCTAATTCTCTTCCCACCTCGACTGCCTCAACGGGTTGAACATAATTTGTCCCAGCTTCGATGCCGGCATCATTTTCCATGTCGTGTTCAACATCTGCTTGACCTGTGTTTTCAATACCGGCAGCACAGCATCGAACAAAGAGAACGTCGACTTTGTGGCAGTCAGACCCTTCATCTTCCTTTAGTTTTTTTTTCAAATGTCCAGCCAACACACCGCATCCTCTTGTGCGACCGCTACCCTTCGTATTTCCCCCAGACCGACCTTTCTGTCCCACCATGACGGCTTGTCATTGCAGATACGCGTTGCAGATACAACGCGAGAACGCACACGCTGCCTAGCTCTCCAGACACTCACAGACGTACATATTTCCGACTTCATTCATAGTATAGACCTCTGCCTGGAGAACGAAAACTATCGCGCCCCTAGTGGCCAAGCTTATCAACGGATAGATGCATAGTTGTCTCCCTTGCCATAAGTTTTGTCTAACGCGAGTTGACACACACTCGTCCAGGTTTACGGCTTTCAAACATCGTAAAAAAAACATCATTTGATTTTTGAAAAAAATCATTTGATATTTTGCAAAAACATATTCATTTTTAATTCATTTGATTTTGTACCTGTGTCCGTTTTACGGACGCTGTGAGACCCTAGATCTAACCCTGTTAGTAATCATTGATGGTTGAAAATATTAATAAATCATGTGGGACCCTGGGTGTGGGACAAATTTTATTTGATATTTGCAATCGGTTTATCAATTTCAATTTACATGTAGGTCATTCAAAATAAATTTTGGTTTTGCCACATCTCCACCCACCTATGATAAACAATCCAATATTTGATTGCTGGAAGTGTTCATTTTTGTGACTGAAAAAAGATTTGGTGGGCAGTTTTTTTTTATCCCCATGTGTTTTGACAAATTTTGTGCAATCCTATACAATAAGAGATACAAAAGGTCAAAGGAAACTAAATTATATATTCAGCTTTTGTGTTAGGCAAACAAACACACTTGCTATTTGGGCTGGCCTTGCACGGTCTCCTGTGATGGATTGCATATAATTTTCAAATGGTTTAGAATGGAAGTACTTTAGCTGAGAATGTGGTGTACAGACAGAAAATTATATTTGTGGTTGGTTGTTGAAGTTTAACGTCGCACCTAACCTTATTGGTCATACGGCGACGATGACCCAAACAAACACCCTAGCAAATCTCTAACCCTAACAGATACCTAACCAAAACTGCAATTTTTTTTGAATTTCAAATATTTGTGATGGGAATTTGAAATCTCCATGGAAGTGTTGTCACAGGCTTGCATTATTCTGTGATATATATATATGATTATCAAACTGTATACTAGCATCATGGCAGTATGAGTGCAATAATATAATTTTATCTGCATACATGTGCACAGGGATTCTTAGAAATATTTTTTTTTCACAAGTAAATCAGCAAATGGACTGAAGCTGGTTTTGGTTTTCTTTCACAAAATCAAAACATCAGTCATCAGTTTTAGCCGTGTGGTAATTGCATCATGTGTTAACACATGTACATTCTGAGGAATTACATGCTAACTGAATTCGGAAAATGATTTCAAATGAAGTCTATGAATCCCTTAGATATACATGTACCATACATACGTAATATGTATATAACTGTATTGTCAATACATAATATTAAGAGATATGTTAAACTATAAACATTTGATCATTATAATGCCGTTTGTTTTTTTAAGAAAATGCAGGAGTTATTCAAACATGCACCCATATATGTTAGGATTGTTTCAGTGTTCAATAATTCTGAACTGTTGGATTTTATTGATAAAGTATTAATACGCTAAATGTTTCCAAGCTACACAAGCAAGATGTTGAACTATCAGAGCTGCAGTAATGCCTCTAATAATTCAATCACAGGAAGTTAAATTTCCTACCATAAAATCAGCATGTGATTCAATTTATTAGAACAGGAAGTTGACGAAATGGTTCCAAATCAGTGCAAATTGATGAGAACCACAGAGTGAATTTTGTCCCCAAACTTTGGGGGGACTGAAGTTTGATAACAGGATTGAGTTATTAGAGGGATTACATGATAATATGTAACATCATTCCTATGCACCATGACAATGTTCACGATTATTCTTTCAAGGGTGAAAACTTTGACATAGTTTGGATATATTCCAAATTGCAAGGATAAATAATAATAATTCCCATTTTATTTCACCCTTCCAGCCAGACTGGTTAGCCTGTGAGATATAATGTTGGGGAGACAAGAGAAATATTGACAATGTTGGGAAGATATGAGAGATAACATTGACAAATTTTTGTGGGTTCTGAATGTCCTAGGAATTTTACTGTGTGAAATTCCACTACTGGAATAAATCGATGGTGATATATTCTATTGATGATGGGAAGTTACACAGTTTTTCACTACAATTCTATGAAAGTAAATAATGGAAATATGTTCAAAATTACTAGTCATAAAGAATGTGTTTTAATGTTATTAGTAGTAAATGATGCGAGTACATGTAAAGTTTAAAAAATATCTTGCTTTATCATGAAGTGATTTTCAACATTCATATCGGACTGTTGCTTCTGAAACTACTACTAGGATGTCCATACACAATCTTAACTCATGTGAAGAGTGCTACGAAGTATCATTTTACCAGCCCATTGTTTTAAATGTAAACATTTTCGATAGTTTTTATCATTTTGCTACCAATGCCTTCGCCATATTTTTGCCATAAATAAAAAGTTTTGGTTACTTGTGATGTGTAAGAACGGTGTCCTGATAATTGATGAATGTAGGATGTACAATGTATTTATTTGTGTGTGCTTCAAATAAACATTTGAAAATGTGTTAACGTCTTTTTTTCTATTCTTGTTCATTTAAAAGAACTTAGTCAACGATTTTATTTATCATAAATATAAAAACACAGGAAGGAAGCAATCAGAGATTGCTCAATTGTATGCCCCCCCTTCCGCTTTAATCCGACACTGCCCCGCCATTGTTCTGTTGTTTATTGGTTGGTGGAGGCCTAATTTGGATAATTATAAAAATTCTGTTTCTGTCACTTTTTTTGCCATGCCTCACATAATACATATTCCAAGTATCAGCCAACAAGTGATAATACGATGTTTCGATGCAAGATGGTCGCCAGGGCTTTTGCCAAATCCGAAAATGTGACCTGGTTATGAGACCTACATTCCTTGGGAGTATATTGTGGTGAAATTATGAAGCGATCAGTGAACTTTGAATTTTGCACCCAATTCACTCTTTTTGGGGCAACTTCATACTTTAACTTCAGGACCTATGTTGTCTGCTTTGGAATGTAGGATAACATATAATATAGCCATTTTTCTGGTCCAAATCGGTTATGGACGGAGATCCAGCCTGGACAAATGAATATATCCCATTCAAAATATAACCGAATTTAACTTCAGGACCTATGTTGTCTGCTTTGGAATGTAGGATAACATATAATATAGCCATTTTTCTGGTCCAAATCGGTTATGGACTGAGATCCAGCCTGGACAAATGAATATATCCCATTCACTGTATTTTTGATAAACAAAGGGCCATAACTCTTGAAAATATAACCGAAAGCAGAGAAACTTCACGCTGCACACCAATGGGTCACTGACCACATATCATGCAAATTTCATACTTGTCCATACAATATTAACCAAGATCCAGCCCTACAAGTCTCAAAGATTTGAAGAAAAAAGGGCCATAACTGTTGAAAATATACGCGAAATGTGGAGAAACTTCACGCTGCACAACTACAGGGCACTGACCACATATCCTGCAAATTTCATAATTGTCCACACAATATTAACCGAGATCCAGCCCGGACAAGTCCCAATTCACACAAATTTGAACAAAAAAGGGCCATAACTCTTGAAAATATATGCGAAACGCGGAGAAACTTCACGCTGCACAACCACAGGGCACTGACAACATATCCTGCAAATTTCATAATTGTCCATACAATATTAACCGAGATCCAGCCCGGACAAGTCCCAATTCACGAAGAATTCAGGAACAAAGGGCCATAACTCTTGAAAATATAAGCGAAACGTGAAGAAACTTTACGCTGCACAACTGTGGGGCACTGACCACATATCATGCAAATTTCATACTTGTCCATACAATATTAACCAAGATCCAGCCCGGACAAGTCCTATTCACAGAGATTTCAGAAAAAGGGCCATAACTCTTGAAAATTATACCCGAACTCGGAAAAAACTCAACGCTGCACATCTACGAGGCACTAGCCACATTCCATGCAAGTTTCAATCCTGTCCATCAAATATTAACCGAGATATTGCTCGGACAAGAAATTCGGACGGACAGACAGACGGACGGACGGACGGACAAAGCGATCGCTATATGCCCCCCTCTAGTTAGAGGGGGGGCATAATTATCTGTTTTGAAATATTTGACCTAGAAAGCAGATGCTAGTAAATGAGGGGCACTGCCTAAGATCAGTCAGCGGTTGTGGGAATTAGCTACTTTATTTTGTTTGTTTTGTTTCTTGTTTTTCGATATTACAAACGTCCTAAAATATTTGGAAGAAATAAAATCGGTCGAATTTCACATAGACAATAGTGTTTTCTACTTTGTGATGGGAACATTTTGAGGCCCACTAAGGGAGAGAGAGAGAGAAAATTAAGGTTCAACGACGCGTTCAGCAATATTTCAGCTATATAGCGACGATAAAAGGGGTCAGTCAATCCATTGCTTGCTGGACATGTGTCTTCGTCCAATGAATGTGATTGTCCCAAATGCAGGTCCCACGGACAAATCAGCTCTGACTTTTTCGGACACACCCTTATATATCCAAATAACAACTGTTACCACATGGCTACATGCAGAAGTACCTACGTACGACGGTAGATAGCTCATTTTAACAAACCTTTGTGTAACAAATATCCTGAAGCCCGGAGCCGCATGAATATTATCCCCATGACCCGGTAACGACAGGATGCCACTCTCCAGAAGTGGTAACAACACAGAGATGACGTCCATGGGAGCATAATCTATGTCCTCCAGCAGCACCCAGTGACCTCCACTCACAGCTTGTGTCAGGGGGCCTGGCTGCCACACAAACTCTCCCGGTACATCTGTACATCGATAGGTACCCAGTAATGCCTAGCCAGTAAATTATGAATCAATTCTGTTATCATATGTAAATAGTAAGCTTATATGATCTTTTGAGTCACAAACAGACAGCAAATGTAATTGAAAGAGAAGAACGAAATAAAAGATAGAAGTGCAACAACGGTCATTAACTCAGTGGAAATAATAACTCTTATGTCATTGGTGAAGAAACACATCATGTGTTTCTTCACCAATGACATAAGAGTGTGACATCATCAATAAAGTATGAATACATTACAGTATCTTACCATTGAAGGAAAGTATCAGTCAAGACAATTTTAACACCAACAACATCCAACAAGAGTTCTCAGAAAGGTACGAAATAAATATAAATCCTTATATTTCTGATAGCTTGCATTGCTCGTTGATTTTATGAAATATTTGACAGAAACTTATCATCCGAATACGAAGAAAAAACGAGGGAAAAATATGTTGAAAAAAATATGTGCCGACTGATACTTCACTTTAAGACTGATGCTACATAGATTGATAGATAGAATATTTGTTTTATGTTGAATACATATACAAGGAACATTAGCCTGAGGTTAGTCAGTTTGTCGTAAAAATATAACAATGATAGATAATGTATAATTGTTTTCAAGAAAAAAAGAAATAAATTCATGCATGGGTAAAATAACACACAAAGCAGTTTAAAACCTATTCAATGTATGGCTTAAAAAACGTTGACAATTTGTCTCATTCAAACAGTCAACAAGCCTCTGTCAACTGACAGAATTTGGTGCATTGCCTGATATGCAAATGCAGGGTGTTCCAAACCTTCGAGGCAAGATACTCAAAACTGTCTTGGCCATGGTCAATATAGCAAGGCCGTTTTCAAGAGGAGTGACATTTTCTTTGTACACTAGGATATTTATACATGGGAATATGTCAGCGACTGAACTGATACACATACCTTACTGTCGGTCTGGTCACCGAGCTGTATCTTCATGAAGTGTGGGGGTTGACATCGTCCGGTAAGGCGGGCCAGGTGTTCAACGAGACTGGTCTTGCCAGATCCAACAGCCCCCTGAAGGAGAACCGGATGACTTGAGGACACGGCCAGGGCCAAGCTACGTAGGTGGTTCCGAGTGGACGGCACCAATACTAGACTCTCCATCCCAACATCCTGTCACAAGCGGACACATAAAATACATGCAAATGGCATATGAATCTGTTCTAAAGTCTCTTTTAAAGTTTGTTCTAAATTTACTTGAGTAGTTTAGTAATGATATGTTCTCAACAGTTCAATGAACAAGAAACAACAACAAATGTTCTGAGCAGGATAGACAGGACTACCTCTCTACAATGAAGGTAAACAAGTTTTCGCTTAAAAACTTTTGATTTATTCATTTTAACACTCCAAAATCATAGCTTATATATTGTTACATGTCGTAACAGTGATTTTCCAATGGAAGCATGCAGTCTAATTTTTAACAGAGAACAAAAGATATCTATTATTATACCAATTAGATAGAAGACAACTTCTTTTTTATTAATATCATCCTATGTAGATATATATGTCCATGGTCGCCTATGGCGCATGTCTCTTAGTTCGATATATTTTTTACTCTATTGATCAAAGTCCTCCATTTTAGAGAGGTAGTTCTTTTCTCTAACCTGTTTTTGGGGGGGGGGGGAGCTTCGATGTGAGCCTTATGCTTTTGGAGTGAACTGTGCAGCAATGATCTAATTTTTCATTCGACCTCTGATTTTTACAATTTTAATCCTTCTCAGTGAAATAACATAGCATAACCGACTCTTGAGTATATCTCAATATGGCTGTGGATGACATGATCTGCAAATCACTGACAGAATAAAATCTGAAAATCACTGAAAAACTTGCACACCCTATTAAAGTGATCGTAAACCCTCAAGTAAAGTTTCCATCAAACGAAAGACCATTGCGAACAGTGTCGGAAAATATTCATTTTAATTTTTTACGATTTTATTACACAGAGTAAACTGCAATTAAAGCATGGTATTCCATGGTGGTCTGTTGCAATCATATTTAGGTCCAGTGACGTCACACTGCCTTTATACATATATTTCAAACTTTGTATGCACTTTCCAGTGCTTGATTCAAGCTTAAGGTATGTATACTTTGTGTTTCAACACACACTCACTGTTCCAATGTGCATGTTTCACCAAAATCTGGGAGATGGTGACTCATGAGTGTCAAGTCAATTTGAATCTTGCATTTAATTTCCTAGATTTTGGAACATGTACATTGGAACAGTGAGTCTGTGTTGAAACTCAAAAGTATACATACCTTAAGCTTGAATCAAGCACTGGAAAGTGCATACAAAGTTTGAAATATATGTATAAAGGCAGTGTGACGTCACTGGACCTAAATATGATTGCAACAGACCACCATAGAATACCATGCTTTAATTGCAGTTTACTCTGCATAATAAAATCGTAAGAAATTAAAATAAATATTTTCCGACACTGTTCGCAATGGTCTTTCATTTGATGGAAACCTTACTTGAGGGTTTACGATCACTTTAATTATATTGTTTTGAAGCATATTGAGACAGGACAATTTCACCGAAGATCCACACCCTTGCAAATAGTCATTTCCAAGGTTTTTCCCATTAGCATACAACCCTGATCCACACCCTTGCAAATAGTGATTTCCAATGTTTTTCCCATTAGCGTACAACCCTGAGCCATGTGTTCATCAGGACACTCTCTTTCTACATCTTAGAAAGAACTGCCTCTTTAAAATGGAGGTAAAAAAATGTTGTTTTTGCATAATAACTTTCGATGTATTCATCGTAACACTCCAAATTCTTCAGGCGACTTAGCTTATATATTGCTATATGTTGTAACAATGATTTTCCAATGAAAGTGCGGTGGCCTAATGGTTAGAGCGTCGACCTCGTAAGCGGTAGGTACTGGGTTCGATCCCAGGCTAGGTCATACCTAAGACTTGAAAAATGGAACTTGTTGCTTCCTCGCTCACGCTCAGCATTAAGAGGATAGAGCAAGGATTGGGTCACTCGGTGTCCGTATAATGTGACTGAGTGGGGTGTCCTGTCTGCCTAGGTCATGATATTTCAGTGGAACAGCAGTATAAAATGGCAGCATTAGATCTGCTCTGTTACAAGTAGGTGCAAATGTCCATGGTTGCCTATGGTGGATGTCTCATAGTTTTATTGGACAAAAATGTGGGGTTTTTTTACCTTCATTTTAGAGAGGTCTCTTTAACCTGTTCCATGGACCACCGATATACTCACTGTCAAACTGGAGGGTGATCGGCCTGGTAGAAGTACCCCACAAATAGCCACCACTTCATCACTGAGGTCCCCAGTCACTATAGTCTTCTTGGTGTAGGTTAATTCCTGACCCGATGATCGTGACTCACACAAGGTGTCCATTGCCATGGTTACTGTAGATGCTCTGGTCTCCATGTCATTGTGCCTGTAGAGAATAGGTATGCCTCAATCATTGTGAAATTGGATAATTCACTCTTAATCTCCGCTAAATAAGTAGAAACAACATAAGATAACATCCAGTTTTAGGCCTAAAGAAATAAATGATGTGTTTTCTGTAATGGCCCATAAAACATTCAGGTTCGTATGTAGTAAAAACAATAGGACAGTCCCGAGATGAAAATCTCTAACCACAAAAGATGTTATGCCTAGGTTAGGCAACCAACCATTTCTTAACATTGGCAATGCTGTATTATTTTATTCACGAAGTTTTATTGGCGCTGACTTCTGTTTGCAAATGCCTATTTAACTCCGAGACAATAACATCTTCAAAGTTATTTTGATTTTCAGTACTTTGAAAGCCACAATGATATTTATTTTCTGATTTTTGTGGTACAGCCAATGTTAAAGCATGCCTGGTGCCTAACGTTGGCCCGATGTCACGTGGGCAATGGCGTCGTTTCACACCTTTATCTCTGAGCTGTCCTATTGTTTGTCACCACCTTTTGCACTGTACAAATTGAAGACATATGCCAAATGGTCCAAATCAAGTCATGAAGTCGTAAACAGAAAAGAAAATGAAAAAAAAAAACGAAAAAAACACTTCTATGACGTTCAGTAATAATACAGTCTATTTTCTCCGTTTTGTACCTTATTAGACACATTGATTAGTGTCTTAATGAGTCAGGGCAATATATTTGTGCTACACTATGTATTTTTCAAAATCCAATACCAACTTTTGAGGTAGGCACAGTTTTTTCCAGATAGGTTTGGTTACCGTACCGGAAACTCACAATTTTTGTTTGTTTAGGCTTTATCATTTTGTCAATTCTACGTTCTAATTAATTTGATCACCTCAATATTATTGGGGTGAGCAAATGCACCTTCTGTTATTGAACTGTTAGAGTTTTTACCATATATGTCCCCCTTCACCACATTTTAACACTCCTCACAAAAACTCTTGTAAAAGCCGAGAAGTATATGAGAGAATCCCATATAACTTGATCATGGGGTGTATTTTCCTTCTCCCAAGTGGGAATTTTCATCCCTTGATGAAGTTAATATGAGGTTCTTCATCCCATATAATTTATATCATCACTTTAGTAAGTATTTTAGTAAACATATCAATGACACTCCGAGAGAAATGTTGCTGAAGCGCATCATGCCGGCAGCTTGTGTTGAGTATCGTGGTTAGTCAGCCTGCATTACACACACTCGTCCCATGAGAGTATGTGGGATTAAAGATCTCAGTCCATTATCCTAAATAGGTTTTACAGAGTATTATATGGAAAAACTATTTACCTGACAACAAGGTCTCTCACATCACCAGGGTCAAACAGTTTCTGGTGTAAACTCTCTATCTGAGATGGAGAAAAGCCCAGTAACTCTGTCACTGCCAGCATGGCAAACCTGCATTCAATATTACAAACCAAAACTTCATTAGAAGACTAGATATAATAATAACAGTTCAAATAATGCCCAGAGATAGATCATAATATTATACTGTGGGTAATCAGGATAATTATCAGACTATGAGATGCAGAATATCCCTGATAACTTAGTTCTACCTTCATCTGCAGTTGTTGTTCGTAGCAGACGAATGTGATAAGAAAGAAATGCTCAAAACAGTTGCTCAAGCACCCTTTAATGATGGAAATACTTGGAATTTCCAGTTCTTTTCAACATCCATGTTGGAATTTCCAGTCCTTTTCAACATCCATGTTGGAATTTTCCGTTCTTTTCAATATCCATGTTGGAATTTTCAGTTCTTTTCAATATCCATGTTGGAATTTTCAGTTCTTTTCAATATCCATGTTGGAATTTTCAGTCCTTTTCAATATCCATGTTGGAATTCCAGTTCTTTTCAACATCCATGTTGGAATTTCCAGTCCTTTTCAACATCCATGTTGGAATTTTCAGTTCTTTTCAATATCCATGTTGGAATTTTCAGTTCTTTTCAATATCCATGTTGGAATTTTCAGTTCTTTTCAATATCCATGTTGGAATTTTCAGTTCTTTTCAATATCCATGTTGGAATTTTCAGTCCTTTTCAATATTCATGTTGGAATTTCCAGTTCTTTTCAATATCCATGTTGGAATTTTCAGTCCTTTTCAATATCCATGTTGGAATTTCCAGTCCTTTTCAATATCCATGTTGGAATTTTCAGTTCTTTTCAATATCCATGTTCAGATCTGATGTTGCAATAAACAGCAAGTAAGTACAAGACCTGACCACAGGCGAATCAATAAGTTTCGCAGTACAGATATTTTAGGCTGACGAAAATCAATTTCTAGCTTCACAGGCACCGCCACATCATTCTTTTGTATTCAGCGCCATCAGTAAAGAAAAAAATGTAAAACAATTTTTTTTTTTTTTACTTTTCACACATTTCTCTCTCAAAGTTTTGGCAAAATAATGTTCTTGAACATGGAGTTAAAAAGTTATGTCTTGTTTTGATTTGCAGGAATTAGTATTTTTGCATGCTGACTCGAGTAAATCGAAGAACATTGTTTTTCATGCAAATTCTAATAAACTACTGCATCAGTTAACATGGTTAGCCAGAGAAAATGTATACATTTGATCTGTGCTATAAAAAATATTTTTTTTTAAAACCACCCTCACACATCATTTTTTATTTATTTATTTATTTTTTCAAAAAAGTGCCTCCAAAGCTAGAGAATAATTTTATTTAGCCTTATCCTTCAAATTGAATAAATGATACACTGGGTTTTTTGCTCAAGTATGAAAGGAGATAAACTTACCATCGTACATCTTTATTACGGTGGCTTAAAAATGGAAGGATGCTGTCAAATGGCACCACTTCCTTCCCAGCATGCCTTGCACATCTGGCAAACCTCCAGGCTGCCTGGCACATCTCCAACTCCCAGCATCTCTGTACCAAGTAAAGACCATTAACTTAAATGATATAATTTGGTAAGAAATCTCCTACTCAATGAAATGATTTTGTAGCAACACATACAAGTTTTTTGCTTCTCCCGATATTTTCATAAAACAAGTGCTAAATACATTGTACTTACAAGTCTCATGAAAACAGTTTGAAAAGAAAAATGATTCTTACACAGATCGAACAAGTTTAACAAAAAGAAACTTGAAAAAATGGGCTATCAATATGAATGATGAGGTAATTAACCTTCAGTTTCTTGTCTCTCTTTCGTTTCTTCTTCTCTGGCTCGCAAAGTTCAGAACCAGCCAAGAAAGCCCCTTCAGTCTCGATGTATTCTAAGGCGAACCTGGATAAAAGCAAATACAGGAATGTAGATTACATAATTTGGACACATTATACGGCTGTGCAAGGATGGAGTTACAGTCTATTCATTGTTAAACTTGCTTTAAAGATGAAAGGAACTTACAAATGGTTTGAGGAATTCAGTTGTGAAATTTTACATTTTCAAGTGATTTACTTTTTTCATCCTGAAAGTTAATCACATTTTAGTACATGTACATTTAATTGGGTCACATTGATTAACACGTTAAAAGTCCCATCCAGCATGCAATCTAAAGGCCTGAAAACAAATTCTTCACAATATATTGAGTGCAATATATTACTCCTACGAAGTAGGCTCTCATTTGCAAACTGTCCGGTAATGATTGAGTGAGTCAGTCCCCTCTGAATCCTTTCGTCGGCAAAATAAGGAGAAACGTTGACATTAGAACCTTCATTTTTGGCATGAAGGTGCATCCGGGGACTGTTACCAGCAAGTTCTGAGCTGACCTACTTTTGATGAAAATATAGGCAGGATTTCAACTGGAGGGGCGGGGGGATTTCCAAGAGTTCAGTTCGTGTCGGAGTCTGAATGCCTACCCTACCTCGTAGGTCCTTTGATGTTTTTTAGTCACACTGCCATGTGTAGTCATAAAATATAACTAAAAATACTACCATACCCAATTATAAAACAGGAGGAGAGCAACTTCAAAAACATTAGCATAAAACATTTTGTAGATCGATATTTCGACATATATTTTTTATTCATGTCGTCGTCAGGAGTCACTCTTCTCCTGTATTATGCCAAGAAAATCGGTGGATCTCAACGCAACCAAAATATTTTAAATGACTTATTATTTGCTTGGAACTAACTTTAGCGGTGAAATATTTTCCATGAAAGACTTGTATCTTCCTACTTTTCTATTACATTGGCATATATGTGCATTCTTAACAGAGCTCAGATGTTCTTCTCAACCATGCCAACTGCGTCCCTGTTGTTGTTCCTATGGTTTACATCTATCTGCCATATCCCTCACCGCTGAAAATATTTATTTCTCTTTCCCTTGGGTACAAGTTCTTATCAATATTTCCAAGTAAAATAATATGATCAGTCATTTATGTGAAAACCATTAATTAGACAATTTTACATTTGTGGATCTGTTACGAACGCATCATGTGTATAGCACATGAAGCACCTCCAATAATTCAATCACAGGAAGTGAAATTTCTCACCATAAAATTTGGGAGTGAGTAACTTTATTAGAACAGGATGTTGGCAAAATGGATCAAAACCATGCATATAATCCACTATTTCATCAGAGATTTTCGAATTGATTAGAACCACTGATTGAATTTTGTCTCCAAAATTTGGGGTGAATGAACCAAAATTTGGTGTGAATGAATATTAATAGGGGATTTGAATTATTAGAGGAGTACTGTAACTTAAATCTGGTTATTGGTCAAAGGAATAATGTAACATAACAGACAATAATCATCATACCCTTTCAGATTGGGACAAATGCTGATGGCCTTGCTCAGAACAATACAGAATCTCTGATGTGTTGTCCGGTCGACCTGGACACTGGAGACATGTTTATGTGATCTAACAACGATATCCAATATCAGGCTCCTGAAACACCAGCATATATCTTCTGTGCAGGAGAACTCTAAAAACAACTCTGCTAGGAGATTGAGGACAGCTTTTCGATCCTCAGGTGTCCATATCTGAAAAGAAAAAAAAAGAAAAAATCCTACACATCCATACCCTTTGAAATAATAATTAACTGAAGCAGATTAACTTACATCTATCGCGAAGTGTCTTATAATCTATTGCATCTAAGATTAATAACTAGCAGTAATATATTATAATTGTATCCCTACATTGTGAAACACCCAGCCAGGAAATACTGGCTCGGGTGAGAATCGGAACTCACAACTTAAGTCGTGACAAAATACTGGCTCGGGTGAGAATCGAACTCGCGACTGAGAATCGAACTCACCCGAGCCAGTATTTTCTGACTGGGTGTTTCAGAATGAAGGAATATAATTATATCTTAATTTATCCCTGAAGATGACTGCAATTATCAACAATATACTGTTTCAAGTACCCAATGGCGGTGAAGAAATTAGTACATATTTGGACAAAACAATAACACCAGGAAGAAGGCATATATTTATTCCATGCCAAGAATACTAATCCATTGCCACTAGAGGCAGCAAAAAATCATGACAGTTTCCTATTACCAAATAGGAAATTAGTTACTCAATCCAGGAATCCTTCGTGAAGTTAGAAAATAGATGGAAGGACAAAATGTCACATTGGGGAAGTCTTGGAAATAATTAAATATTAATTTTGACACAAAAACTTCAAGTTTTTAATGGTATTTTAAGTTTTTTATTGGTCATATTTAACAAGCCTGGCCAAACAGTGCGGGAGTCTCTGTTCATTCTGGGACACCTGGTCTATAAGGTACTGGTAATATGGTTATTAATTCAAGTCTACTCTTGACATAGTCCTGAAGGAATCAACAAAATCTTATAGTGACTGTTGCAGTGTGATGATCGTATCTTACACGATCACATGATGTGATAGATGATACACAGGTTTCTTTCGTCAATTTCTCATATGTGGACTCTCCAGCAATAGGTCACTTTCCAAAACTCCAGCATTATTCAGCCAAAAATCGATTTACTGCCTAAGCACTCTCACCTGTTTTGCCAGAAACACATGTAACTTCGCTGAACAGAGCAGATTGCGTTTGCAGAGATGATGCAGGCCTTTGGCCACATCTATAGCTAAGTTCACCGTTTTCTCTTCTAATTCTTCCATCTTATAAACGGTTGCAATACATCCTCATCTGTTCACATATGGGTTACATCACCAACCAACAAATGCTTATTTCTAGACGGACCTGACGAAGAAGAGAAAAAGCGGAACTAATAAAACAGCTGCAATATACAAGCGGTACCTCCCATTCTCCTGTAGGGTTACCAATTTCAGATTTAGAAGACCCTTTATGAGTTGCCATAATATCATTGTATACACTTTGATCACCCATCAGGGGAGCTAATCTGGTTTGACACCAGACAGAATTAGTACCACTGGTGAATGACCTCATGCAGTTATATGATAACAAAAAAATAATTAAAAATTCTATGGAATACCCAGAATTCAATGCAGATTAAAGATGGCAATGAGCAATTAATAATTTTTGACAGGTCAACATTTTTTACTTTCCTAAACAGTACATAAGCAGTCTAATTCGCTTTTTTATGTTGAACCCCAATGCCCGAAGCACGTTATTAGTATGACCGAGTTTACATCAATAAAACAATGGACTCGAATCTTCAATCACTGAATCTGTCTCTGTTTATTACTTCAAATAGTCACATTCATGTTTGTGAAGATCAATGGTGGGAAAGAATCGTATGGGGAAGAACGGTAGGGCACATGCACCTACAATTTACAAAGAAAACAGGTTACAGCACTTTACTATATAATCACCTGCTCCTGAAATCCTGTTTTACTATCAACTAATTTATGACATGCATTATACTTTGTCACAAACAAGATATAACAGAATTATCAAAGAATTGGTTGTTTCCGATGTTACAAATAAATCCACCTGATGCAGAAGCCTCAATCTACTATCTACTAATTTGTAACATGCACGTGTAACCAGAATTCACATGAAAACATCGGGACAATGCTAAATAATACTGGCGATCACATAAATTTACAATAAAATGTATCGCAGATTACTTTAGAGAGTCTACCAGGTCAATACAGATCAAATTCCATTTGTTTACCGACAATTTGCATCTGTACATGTTTTTGGCGATGTTCACATTTACTCAGAATTTGGTTTAAACATAATGACGATCCTCGATAACATTCACGATCACCTTAATTTACTATAACAAGTGTCGCAGATTACATCCGAGAGGCTACCATGTTTCCACAGGTCACGTTGACAATCTTTCCCAATGCGGTACATGTTACACCATGCTGTACTATAGGTTTGGTTCACACACCGTATCAGATATTCGGCAAAACTACACGGAATTGCGATACTTTTATATAACAACGTTCTAATTGATATCAAAACATATTCATGAACAATAAGTGATATGTGAATTGAACTAGAAAACGTAGCAGTCGGTGCTCCGCAAACTTGATTTTGCAATATGGTGGCAAAAGGCACGCTATCTCATCGCTCGGCAAACTACGGCATATTAGCACATGGCCAGATAAACCTTGGGAGTCTTATGGTAGGAAATATTAGATCTCCTTTATGACTATCGCCAAACTATGTACCCAAATTAGAATTATGTTGACAACAATAAATAATAATATGCACCGATTTGCAGCAAGATACGATGCATAAAGTAACATGAGATTGATCTAATCAAAACCCCTCGGCTTTCCCCAAGTGATTGAGACCCATGTGTAGTGTGAATTGGGGAAGAGATAGTTCTATGTGGGGTGATCAAGATATACCGGTAGTTGGTTACATTCAGGCATATAGGACAGAAACAGAAAAATTATATATCTGTAAAGGGGCATAACTCTGTAAAATATGGGTCGAGGGGAGCCACTTTCGATAGGCGTCTGACTTAGCACTCTGTAAAATAAGAACGGAGAGGAATAAGCTGTACCGAACACGGATCTGCAGCTATAACTTGTACTTTCAGCTACAGATAACAAAATCGGAGATTATTATATCCAAAAGGGGCATAACTCCATAAGCCGAGGCGAGTAATCCTTTGTTGACTTGTAGAATACAACAATATAAATAAGTTTCCAAAATATAGTACATGTAGCTATACCGAACACAATTCTGCAGATATAGTTGGTTACATTCAGGCATATAGGACAGAAATAGAAATTAACATATCAGTAAAGGGGCATAACTCTGTAAAGTATGGGCCGAGTGGAGCCACTTTCGATAGGCGTCTGACTTAGCACTACTGTAAAATAAGAACCGAGACGAATAAGCTGTACCGAACATGGATCTGCAGATATAACTTGTACATTCAACTACAGATAACAAAATCGGAGATTATTACATCCGAAAGGGGAATAACTCGGACTCCATAAGCTGAGGTGAGTAATCCTTTGTTGGCTTGTGGAATACAGCAATATAAATACGTTCCCAAAATATAGTAGCTATACCGAACACAGTTCTGCAGATATAGTTGATTACATTCAGGCATATAGGACAGAAAAAGAACCTAATATATCTGTCAAGGGGCATAACTCTGTAAAATATGGGCCGAGGGGATCCACTTTCGATAGGCATCTGACTCAGCACTCTGTGAAATAAGAACTGAGACGAATAAGATGTACCGAACACGGATCTGCAGATATAACTTGCACATTCAACTACAGATAACAAAATCGAAGATTATTACATTCAAAAGGGGCATAACTCCATAATCCGAGGCAAGTAATCCTTTGTTGGCTTGTAGAATACAAGAATATAAATAAGTTTCCAAAATACAGTAGCTATACCAAACACAGATCTACAGATATAGCTGGTTACATTCAGGCATATAGAACAGAAACAGAAATTCATATATCTGTAAAGGGGCAGAACTCTGTAAAATATGGGCCGAGGGGGGCCACTTTCGATAGGCGTCGGACTTATCACTAGATAAATAAGTGTTGAAAATTTTGTGGTTGTGTCTCAAGCGGTTTTGCCTAAAATGCGGTACGGACGGACGGACGTACGGACGGACGTACGGACGGACGGACGTACATGGCAACGACAATACCCCGAGGCCAAAATGGCCGAGGGGTAAAAAGTAAAAGTCTCAAGTAAAAATACTCATTCTCGACTGAACTTCAGAGGTAGATCTACAGTTCATATTAAATACAATCGTACAGATTCTCTAGTAACAATGAGGGTCTTGATGATCACGTGAACAATTTATCCTGAACAATAACCAACTAGCATACATCTAAGGCTCACGCCCACATAAGACCGAAACGGAAAAGTAACCAATAGAAGATCGGCATGGGGAATTGAGACCGAAGCAGGAAAAGCATTTTATAGAATAAATAATATGATATGGCATCTCCAGCACTATGAAAATTACTTAATGACTCCATTAATTAGACGGAATCTGCCTTCAAACATGGATTTGGTCAACAAACTGTCATGTTTCTTTCTCCAGAGTTGGCATGGACATGCGCAGAATGTGGTCAACCTTTCAGCTCATGTCATCACAAATGGATCCTTAGTGGCATGTGTTTATTCACGTGATCAGAAAGTTCACGATAAAAAATAGCGTAGGTCATATTATTACAACATGTCGAAAACAGGAAAATCAGTCAATGTTTTCTCCACACATTTGATCACATTTTGTCAGCATCAAAACAGTCACGAGAGATAGTACATGGACGAAGAAGCTCAGGTCAGTCAAAATGTATCGAAGTTAGTGTCATAATTTTTCTCTCTCATTCAATCACATGGACGAAGAAGCTCAGGTCAGTCAAAATGTATCGAAGTGTCATAATTTTTCTCTCTCATTCAATCATTTTCATCAGAGAAAGATTGCTTTTATTGACACATTTTGACCTGCATCTGTGATAGAAGATGCCATGCCCCCTTACTCTACATGTTTCTGAGTTACTTGTACAGGTTACGTTGAATATCTCATATGGGGTACTATGCCTATGTTGATGTACCGAACTTCATTTGAGGTATACTGTTATACCCCAATTGAGGTATAGGGCTACATCAATGTTAGTTTCCGCATATTTATGCAGCAATTCAGACATCTGTTCAAACCCTGGAGGTACAGATCAGTTGATCACATATCTGGCCTTACTATCTTGGCCATTTTTCAGCAAATTCTTATTGTTACAACGACAGACTACACATTTTAATTTCGTCGTCTAATTTTGTAACATTGAAAAATATTTCACACACAAATTCAGACTGCATATTGTGGCAGTCTTCTATCTACTGGCCTCGTGCAAATTATGGGGATATAACTGTAGTAAGTAGCTAACTCAATAAATTTTTATGGCAAAAATATGACACACACTGCTAAAATGCACACACCTAGAAACAGTCCTCTGCCCATTATTCCTGACACTGCCATGCTAGCAGAATGTATGATGTGTCAGACATTTGAATTAAATTGGTAAACTAGTCACTGCATCTACATCCTTGAAAGTTGCACAAGCAAATAACATAAAAGCGTGTCATCATATGCAATCTTTATTTGAGTGCTTGAGAGATTAAATATTTAAATTAAAGAGATTAATCATTCTGACAATTTCAAAGTGATTGATTCAAATGTGTTGTATAATGATTATACTTTGTTGAAAAATGACCAAGATAGTAAAGCGGCAAAGCCAGATATATAGCAAACTGATCCATACCCACCATGGTTTGTACAGAAGCCTGAATTACTGCATAAAATTTACATGAACTAAAATTGATATAGCCTTATGTATGGGGTATAGCAGTAGCACTATACCAAATGAGGTTCTGTACCCCAACATAGGTATGGTACCCCAGCCTGAGCCCATCGGATGTATTCAACCTAACCTGTTGTAGACCCTCCTGGAATAAGGACAAATCATTTTTTCGGGGGGGGGGTGCAGTTATTATTTGGGAAAGACCGTAGAGTGAACACTGGCGACCCGTGGACTAGACTCAGCTAGAGTTGGCGACTGAAAGTGATAGGTGTTGTTGTTGTTTATAAATGGACTTAAATATTAAAAAATAAATCCGCATAATTATAATTTATAATTAGCTATGTTCACTGTTGCTACGTTATTTTTGTAACTTTTCTTGTGGGAAAGGGAAAGAAAAGAAAAACGCGGAGAAGAATCGAAGAAATCTGTACCGTTTTCACCGATTACCATGATCATGATGATTACTGCTGAAGTAAAACGGAACCACGTGCTTCGCAGCTCATAGCAATCACGGGCTAAACAGCAATCGTAACTTTCATTGGCTAAAAATTAATAATATTCGGCAGCTTTCGGCAGTTCTCGTAACGGGCTACTACAATACTTGGAGCCCCGAAGTCGTCTTCAATTGATCCCACCAATGCAATGCTAAAATATTGGATATGGTTTAGAGACTTTAACTAATCACGACTAGTTTACCAAGATTTTCTTGTCGACAGAACAACCTCGTTAGCTCTTTCGTGTTGAATCGTCCGAAACTGCTGTCTACGAACTTAAGGGAGTACATTCTCAAAGAGAGCCGTGTCTACCCGCGGGAGACCAAAGCGACTCCCATGTAAACTGGTGACATTTTTGAATCTCCAATCTCAAAGCGAGGCAGCATGACATCATTCTCAAAGCGAGCCGTGTCTACCCGCGAACTACTTCCTGTATTAGATAACTCGCTTTCACGGCCAAGTATACATACCGACAATAATTTGTTCGCGATTGATATGCTCCGAAACGGAAAGAGTCATTTCCCAATTATATAGCCCACGTTATGTTTAGCAATTCGCTTCTAACTCGGCGGAGTCAGCAGGTCAGTGACAAGCCAGATAATCATACGCCGCCTACTCACCCCCCAAATTTTGGGGGATGGCTCCCATTTACGCGTGAGACTCTTTCTCGCAGTAGGGAGTCTCGCGAGACGAGAATACACTATCAGTCTGCCTAAATTAACTGTTAATATCACTCAAATTAACTGACAGTAATACAGTCTAGTAGAGAACGTTCATTTCCCCGCGCTTATGGGGCTACAACATGGTGATTTGCCGAATTATTCAAAACAAGCTGAATTTCCCGCAATTGTAAAGTACTCCAGACATCTCAAAATGGGATATGACTCTCAAAACACATGGTGAAATTCATTTATGCATTTACTACCAAGTCTGATAGTGTGATAGAACTGACCTCAAAAAGTTGGCATTTTAGATTCAATGGTTGGAAGGTGCAAAGTGCTCCCGGAGTTGAAAATTATGCCTCTGAGTGACATCCTCCAAAATTCACTCTTAGTCAATTTCAACAAAATGGAAACTTGTAAATGGCAAATAAATGAATGTCCAATAATATTCCCCACCCCCTCCTGGAAATAGGACTGAAAAGGCTCCGTTTATCTGTTATACCGCTAATATTTTGTAAGAAAGTATGGTGTCTCCCTGTTTTTATTACATATTCAACAAGAACTATTTGTGTTTAGTATTATATAGCAAAATGGGGAAAATTTGACCTTGCGAAGTTTGATTTATTGAGCATCAAGCAAGAAAAAAAATCAGATTTTCCTATGTATTCAGTGTTATGGCTTTTAAGTGGTATATATGCATTTGGCACCCATATTGGTGACCCCCATTTTTTTTTTTTTCATGGATCATCTTCTCTTAACCTGATGAAAAAATACTGGAATTAAAAAAAAAATTCAACCTCTAGAAATGAACGTCCTCTACTCCCTTAAAGATTTCTACTTTTGATATTAAGTTTCACAGTAAGTACTACCGGTACTACAATAACTGATGTAAGTTCTCTAAAACCACGCACATATGACGAGATAAACACCAATGTTGAGTTCTCTTCCTACCTGGAATTTATCAAAAAGCGAATCTTCAAGGATGTCCGCTCGTGGTAAATCAAAGTAATTAACTTTTTGAATTATTTGTGTGGTTGCATTCATAATTGTGTAATATGGGGGGAAAACAAAGAAAAAAATATTGGTTCGTGTGCAGTTTTTAGCTGTAGACAGTGTTAAATGAACTGACCCATGCTCCATTTGATAACCGAGAAAAACATAGGGAATAGCCTTGGTTTTTGAAGCATATTCATAAAAAAAATCTTATAAATAGCATTTAACTTTTGCTTATATTGTAACCGTTTGAAGATAATCACAATGTCTATCAAAATTTATCAAATTGGATGAATGTTGCTGCGCAAAATTCTCGGTTTTAAGACTTAAGACTTAAGAAGATAACCAAAAAAAAACAGGCAAAAACATGGAAAACGACCGCCGAAGCCCAAAACCACCAGCGGACTACCTTAAGCCGCAAAACATTAACTCATTTGAGACTTACTAGCCTACCCATTGTCTAGAAATAGAAATGGGTAGGTAAAAACGAACTTCCAATTCTACCTGCTGCCTGTTGATTCTATGTTATCTACCCCATTGTTATTTCATTGATTGATTGCCCCCAACAGACCATGTGTTACGTCAATTTTACAATAACGGAAAAACGTAACAGAAAAGTCTGTGAAGTCAAAGATTAACAATCAAATATTTATTCACAATACTAAAATCATATACAAATTAAGTAAGGTTAATACAACAAATAAATATATGAAATATAGTCTTAATGTTCAGTGCTATACCGGTGTATATTTTGCAATCCCTGTTGATGCACACAAATCGCTCTTCTGTATAATGGTAATCCAACACTGCTCAGTTGTTCACAATCCCAGTAAGTGTCCAATATCCGACGGTTCAATAGCGTAAACGTTAATACACAGGAGTAAATAATCCAGCAGTCCGTAATTACAGGCAAAGGTAACACAATATAACACCCACATAAAAAGCCAGTTTGAATTCCCTGCTGAATGACTCCCTGTTGGGCTATTTATACCCTATGTGGCATTCCAGTACATTCTACCAAATCAAGAAGCGTCTCGAATATGCATTACATCATCATCTGGCCTAGATACAATTTATACTAATCTTCTAGAAAGATCAAAGTGATTAATCCACGTAAACAAGCTTGCGTCATATATTCTAGAAACGTCCTGTCCAATAATAGACTACAATACCATGACACTCCCCCTCTAAAAAAAAGAAAGTTTCAAATTTGGAACTTTCTTGACGATTCAAAACATTGCAAAAAAAGTCTATATTACAACAGCAAAAATGTTGATAAACATATGTACATAATATGCGAGACAAACAATCAGCAATCAAATTGTCCTTGCCCTTAATATGTCTGATTTCAATATTGTATTCTTGTAACATCAAATTCCATCTCAACAATCTTTTATTTTTGTTTTTCATCTTACTTATGAAAACAAGTGGATTGTGATCACTGAATACAGTAATTGGCATTGATGAGGAAGTAACATAAACATCAAAATGTTGTAAAGCCAGTATCATTGCCAAACACTCTTTCTCAATTGTAGAATAATTTCTCTGATGTTTGTCAAATTTACGTGAAAAATAACATATTGGGTGATCTACACCATCTATATCTTCTTGTAACAAAACGGCACCAGCAGCAACATCACTAGCATCTACAGCCAGTTTAAAAGGAGAATCAAAATCTGGTGCTGAAAGAACTGGCGCGATCTTGAATATGGCTTTCAGGTTTTCAAAAGCTGATTCACATTCATCGGTCCAAACAAAACTTGCCCTGTTTCTTAAGAGTTGAGTTAAAGGCTCAGTAATATCTGAGAAATTTGGACAAAATTTTCAGTAGTAACCAGCCATACCCAAGAAACGCATCAGTTGTCACTTACATGTTGGTCTTGGAAATAGCGCGATAGCACTAACCTTAGCATCTACAGATTTAACCTGACGCTGACCTACAACATGACCCAAGAATGTCACACGTGCATCCCCAAATTCACTTTTTCCAAGGTTGAC
>JAVTVY010014844.1:22500-62801 GCA_036873755.1 Hanleya hanleyi | reverse complement strand
TATTCAGAACGACATGTAAACGGTCACTCATAGTAGCGCCCCCTGGCGACAGCTGTTGGAACTGATGACTCCAACTTCTAGCCAATGAAATACTCTCTCATTATACCTATTTATAAGTTCGAAGTATTTATATTATTGTCTCTGGCGATCTAGACCGCTATTCATATAGGACAGACCGCTATTCAAAACGACATGTAAACGGTCACTCATAGTAGCGCCCCCTGGCGACCGATGTTGGAACTGATGACTCCAACTTGTAGCCAATGAAATACTCTCTCGCTATACCTATTTATAAGTTCGAAGTGTATATATTATTGTTTCTGGGGATCTAGACCGCTATTCAGATATGCCAGACCGCTATTCAGACCAGCATGTAAACGGTCATTCGTAGTAGCGCCCCCTATCGTCCGATGTAGGGACTGATGACTCCAACTTGTAGCCAATGAAATACTCTCTCATTATACCTATTTATAAGTTCGAAGTGTTTATATTATTGTCTCTGGCGCTCTAGACCGCTATTCAGATAGGACAGACCGCTATTCAGAACGACATGTAAACGGTCACTCATAGTAGCGCCCCCTGGCGACCGATGTTGGAACTGATGTCTCCAACTTGTAACCAATGAAATACTCTCTCGTTATACCTATTTATAAGTTCGAAGTGTGTATATTATTGTCTCTGGGGATCTAGACCGCTATTCAGATATGCCAGACCGCTATTCAGACCAGCATGTAAACGGTCATTCGTAGTAGCGCCCCCTATCGTCCGATGTAGGGACTGATGATTCCAACTTGTAGCCAATGAAATACTCTCTCACTATACCTATTTATAAGTTCGAAATGTTTATATTATTGTCTCTGGCGATCTAGACCGCTATTCAGATAGGACAGACCGCTATTAACGGTCACTCATAGTAGCGCCCCCTGGCGACAGATGTTGGAACTGATGACTCCAACTTGTAGCCAATGAAATACTCTCTCATTATGCCTATTTATAAGTTCGAAGTGTCTATATTATTGTCTCTGGCGATCTAGACCGCTATTCAGATAGGACAGACCGCTATTCAGAACGACATGTAAACGGTCACTCATAGTAGCGCCCCCTGGCGACCGATGTTGGAACTGATGACTCCAACTTGTAGCCAGTGAAATACTCTCTCGCTATACCTATTTATAAGTTCGAAGTGTTTATATTATTGTCTCTGGCGATCTAGACCGCTATTCAGATAGGACAGACCGCTATTCAGAACGACATGTAAACGGTCACTCATAGTAGCGCCCCCTGGCGACAGATGTTGAAACTGATGACTCCAACTTGTAGCCAATGAAATACTCTCTCATTATACCTATTTATAAGTTCGAAGTGTTTATATTATTGTCTCTGGCGATCTAGACCGCTATTCAGATAGGACAGACCGCTATTCAGAACGACATGTAAACGGTCACTCATAGTAGCGCCCCCTGGCGACCGATATGGGAACTGAAGACTCCATCTTCTAGCCCGTGATATACTCTCTGAACAGTCCTATTTACAAGTTCGAAGCTTTTGTATTATGGGATATGCCAAGGTAGACCGCTATTCAGATAGGCCAGACCGCTATTCGGATAGCCAGATACTCATAACAGCGCCACTACCAGCGCCCCCTGGCGTCAGATTTGGGATATGAATATGAAAACATATGAAGCAGGACTTTTTCTCTTACTATGCAGAGTTTGGAGTTCAAAATACTCATAATAAAGAAAATACAGATGTTTTTCTCCATGCCTGAGGAAATAATGACTGGTCCCCTCGAATAACGAATAGCGAACTGCGAACCGCGGTCTAACTTTACGAACGTCAGTTTTCGTGTTCCGAGTACTGACACATCTCAAGACTTCTCTCCAATTTAAAGATGTGTGTTTGAAATGTGAAGCACAGGCCACAACTCGTGATATTATGATCAGAGAAATATCTCCTGGAAGTCATCGATATATCTAAATTATATTTATGTGAATAGAATATCATCATGGTTTCCTTCAGATGCAGCAAGTTAAAATATATGAGAAGTTGTGTTTTACATAAACCCGGTATCTTACAGCTGGCAACACCCCCCCCCAGGCGGAGGCGGACCAGACGCGTGACCCTGGTTTGCAGAAAGCTAGTTTTTTATGAATAGACTCCAACTGACCCCAATAAAATAAAATAAAGAGTTACGGGATGTCAGCTGTCAAGTTTGCGTCGCTCCTGAGATTGCGTAGATAGTTTGGTATGGGGCTCTATTTTTGAGCGATAGGCCCTACACTTTATAATGGCAAAGTTAACTTGCTATATCATCTGAATAAATGTATAAAACAACTTTAAGATATATTAGATGCTCATGAAATGAATTTTTCCAGCTTGATAACGAAATCAATTTGTATTACAACAACAATAAATTGTATTACATCAACAACAAAATGTGTCCTCACCCCTGATAAATGAAAGCTATTCTCTGAAAATGATGAACAATATGAGAAAAGTACAGCATTCTTTTCGAGATTTGCCGAAAAGCCTCGGCGAACGGAAAAATCATGGACAAAAGCCCCAATGGACAAAAGCCCCATTCGACATTTAGTTTCAGGCCAGGGCAAGAAGATTACAACTTTACACAGTTTTTTCCCCCACAGCCATGTGGATACCTTGTCACTTTTATACCCCCTTACATAGTATGGAGTATGCATTCCGATTGTCCGTCTGTCCGTTTGTGTGTCAGGCATCCATCCGTTTGTCCGTCTGTCCATCTGGACAATAACTTGAGAACCGTTCATCGGATTCTTCTCAAATTTGATATGCATATACCATGGCATGAGATGTCGCCTGAGATTGCATGTCGACCACTTTCGCCAAAAGGTGGCCCCACCTGGTGGTAAAATCCTATATGCATTTCCACGCAATAACTTGAGCCTCTCAACGGATTCTTTTCAAACTTGGTATGTATATAACATGCCATGAGATGTTGCCTGGCATTGCGTTTCGCTCACTTGCTCTTAGAGGTGGTGCCACCTGGTGGCAAAATAAAAAATCATTTCCATGCTATAACTTGAGAACCGCTTATCAGATTTCTTCCAAATTTGGTATTTATTTACCATGGCATGAGATGTCTCTTTCGATTGTGTTTCGACCACTTGCACTTACAGGTGGCACCACCTGATGGCAAGATCTAAATCTGATTTAACTTGAGAATCGCTCATCGCATTATTCTCAAATTTAGTAGCAGATATCATGCCATGACATGTCGCTTTGGATTGCGTGTCGTCCACTTGCATCTACATGTCATGCCACCTGGTCGCAAAATCTGAATTTGGTTTCCGGGCAATAACTTGAGGGTTCCTTGTCGGATTCTTGTCATACTTGGTATGCCGATACCATGCCATGAGATGTGGCTTGGGTTTGCATTTCGCATGCTATTACTCCATGCCTATGCATCCAAACTCCTACACACATAAAACATCTCGGTCTGGACTGTTAAGGGGCTGAGGGGTTGTAGCTCCTCTGATGACTCATGTTTGAAGCAACCTTCAATATAAGACTATTATGTAGGGACTTTTATTTTTGCCATCAACATTGTTGCGTCTGAAAGGTAACGAAACCCTTGAAAGAAAATAAAAATAGATTGAACTGAGGGTGATGGATGCTTCAATCCATGGCTGTGGAGGTTTGAATATTACCCCCATAACTACCACAACCGGATGGTTCCCAACTAAGTGGTACTGAATTGAGTTGTTTACTTGGGAAATCCGGTATCTCGAAATATCCTCGGCAGGCTTTTCCAAATTAGTTATGGCATTTCGAGATAAAGGGACCTGTGATATTATTCAGTATCTTCCTAGATCGGATTGTGGTATCCTCTCTGCCCTCTGGAGTGGGGACGGTGTGCTGAAGTACCCAATGCGCAATATTACATATTGTGAATCGTCAGAATGCCTACGGTGGTTTGTTCATCGGAAGATTTATTGAAAATAAAAGTTTTCGAAATAGTTCCATCATGAGGAAGGACGACTTTACATTGCTAGATATTCATCTTCGATACTACATCCAGAGCAGAAAGCCATTTTCTTGTGAATATCGACAAATGTTTCTGGCTACTAGTTCAGGCGGATATGTTTTCAGCGTGTCAATATGCCTCGCGTCGAGGTCGCTATGACATCTAGACTGCTCAAGCCGGATTTTCTTCCAGGAAGTTCGATAGACGAGATGTAGCAGCTTGAAATACTCATTTGATTGTATATTAAACTAAAACTTAAAAACGAATTTGAACTACCAAGTAATCTTTATGGCATTTCAAACTAAAAAAAGGTAGGGGTTGCAGTCAAGTTGCAACCTCTTTCGATAGTTCGAAAAACTTTCTTTTTACAGTGAAATCGAACCACCAAATGGTTTACGTTGGCTGACTGGGAGTATGTGCAATACCATCAACTGCAACCTGTCGAGGAATACGGGTCGGTACGGTACTTATAATAATGTACCGTACGATTGGAAGATTTAGGGATACTGGAAATCACAGTATTTGTATTTTTGTTAGTTGTAATATCTGGAGGAGGTACGAAAGGATGCCCTTGTACAATACGATCAACGGCTAAGCACAAAATAACGCCGCAGACAAACATCATATTTTTGAAGAAATACACGCTCGGCCACGCGCATGCCGCTACATTGAAGGCTCAAGGACATTGCCTCTACAAAATAACCTAGGACAGATGAGCGAAATTTCGGGTACGCATATAACATACCTGGTGATTGTATACGAAAGGAGTAATCACTTTTAGATAGGAAAATCCCCTCTAGCTGCATGATACGCCTGTCGTGCCAGAAAGGACCTGGTACGTTAAGGTGGACAAATCGCCCCAGGTGAGGTACGATTGTAGATGAAAAATGAAACTTAAAATATGAAATGCTGGTCTCGATTAGCATAAACTATGACATTTTTTTTCACTCTCTTTGAAATATTGGGGGCAGGAGTGCCATGGGTTTTCAACAAGAACTCTCCAAAGTGGTAGGTTTGTGTGAAATTGACAATTTTGGGTTGAAAAAGCACGGTTTGCCTATCTGTAAATATATGAAGATAAACTATAACCATAAAAATATTCACACATAACAGTCCTCTTTTGAATCCCTAGTTGTTCAACAAAGCACGTTTTGGTTATCGTTTATCTTCATATAAAAAATGAAACTTTATGGAATATTGTTTTTGGTCATTTGATGTTCAATTTCAAATACGACAATTTGAGCAATATTATATGTACGAGTATGAGCTGGCCGAATGGATAGAATCGCGAAGAGAGTTACCGTTTTGATTGAATGATCTGCTGGTTCGAATCCCAAAATATTCGTCCAAAATGTTTTAATAGTTTTATGCATTTTTCGATTCTTCACCATGATTACAATATATATGTGAATATTTGTTAGTAGAAAGAATGAATGGAAATGATCTATATCTCAAGATATAATATTCAGCAAATGTTGCGAAGTTTTATCTTCCCGTGCTAGCTTTGCCCGCTTGATTAGAAAATTGCACACAACAGTATCTGAACTTATTTGATCAACTTAGTATTTAGTCGTATCAAAAGTGGTCTCAGGGAACTAGATCTGTGCGTTTTATTCGTATATATATATGTCCATGATGAAGAATATTTACTACCCTTTGGGATGTAGGCGATATCAACAATGGTCTTGCCATTATCATTCCTGCTTGCCAGACAAGCAGACGAAGTCAAGGCCAAATGAGAAAATTCTCTGTTGACCAATCATATGGGTAAATAGACAAATGTAGTTTACGGTCATAGTGCATCTATTTTAATCCTTACCGACAACGGTTCTACCACCAGTGAAGACGTGGTGCATGTGCAGCTGGTGATCAGCGTAAACCCAGAAGGACCTTTCGGTCAAATGAAACTAGTCGTGCAAGAGTTACTATGGGCACGATGAACTAAGAGCATATGCATTCGGAACTTGAAATATTGCTGATTACCCTTATTCACCACATTGTGCGTGGTTGTCAGTCGAACGCCATATAGGAAGCTCGTCACCTACCGCACATGAGGGTATATTTACAGTATATTGCACACGCCAAAACAAAAATGATCCTACGAGAGTTGCCATGATGACGTCACTGTGACGTCATTTTCGAAAAAAAAAAATTTGGTCAGAATTTTCGATTTTTTAGCCCACCATCACCAGATGGTGGGCTGTTCAAATCGCTTTTCGTCCGTGGTCCGTCGTCCGTCCGTCAGTCCGTCAGTCCGTCCGTCCGTAAACAATTCTTGTTATCGCGTTTTCTCAGGAACCACTTTATGGATCTTTCTCAAATTTGGTACACAGGTTCCCCTTGGGGGCTAGTTGTGCAAGATACCTTTTTTGGCCCGATTCGAAAATCCAATATGGCCACCAGGCAGCCATCTTGGATTTCCTCGCTGAAACCTTGTTATCGCGATTTCTCAGGAACTACAGCATGGATCTTTCTCAAATTTGGTACACAGGTTCCCTTTGGGGTGTAGTTGTCCAAGATACCTTTTTCGGTCCGATTTGAAAAACCAATATGGCCACCAGGCAGCCATCTTGGATTTCCCCATGAAACCGTATCACGATTTCTCAGGAACTACTGCATGGATCTTTCTCAAATTTGGTACACGGGTTCCCCCTGGGGTCTGGTTGTGCACGATACCTTTTTGGGTCCGATTCGAAAATCCAATATGACCACCAGGCAGCCATCTTGGATTTCCCTATGAAACCTTGTTATTGCAATTTCTCAGGAACTACTGCATGGATCTTTCTCAAATTTGCTACACAGGTTCCCCTTGGGGTCTAGTTGTGCAAGATATCTTTTCTGGTCCGATTCGAAAATCCAATATGGCCACCAGGCAGCCATCTTGATCCAAGGGAGATAATCAGGATTCAGGCACTTTCGAAGTTTCAGCATTACTTCGCAGACCGGATCCCTTCAGTATTAAGTATTGTAGCCATCTTACTATTTTCGAGCATGGTATTTTAAAAGAGATATCTCAAAATAGCCCAATAAACAGAACAGAATTAGCATTCGTTCCTGATTATAAAATCTTAAGTATGTTTCATAGCTCATGCCAAAGTGTCAAAGAGGTTGGTCTTCGCTTCCAGTACCCAATGATGACACGTGCAAAAAAATAAATGAAAAAAATACTAAAAAACGAAGGCGAAGGATCCTCCGTACATGTACATTCACTTTCAGACTAACTTTGCTAACCGACATGAGTACAGTTTCTAGAAATCTTGAAACTCCTGAAACTTAGATTATATCTTGGTGTTTTTCAGTGGCCTTTTTCGATCTTTTCCGCTCAGATTCAAAATTCTGTAAACAAAATTACAAATCATTCGTTTCTTCTTAGTAACAATGGACAAAAAGATCCTCTAGTCATTAGCTTACAATTATCGGACAATGGTGGGCGCCAAGATCCTTCAGGATATCTCGTTTACTTTCTTCGCAAAAACTGCATGACAAATTCGTAAATAATAGTCTGATATGAAATAAAATAGATTTTACCCACTTTTCCATGCAGATAAGGACATTTTTTTAAGATATATGACGAAAACATCACATTTCTGATACCTCACATGGCTGCCATTTTGAATTTACCCATGATCCTCTGCTCCCCCGAGTCATGCAAATAGGCTCAAAATGACCCCAATATGACAATCGAAAAGGTCACGAAGTTTCAGCTCTTAATTTTTTGTCGTTCCGGAGATAGGAGCAAAAAAACAACAAGGGGGGGGGGAGGGGAAAGTGCCCCTCCCCCCCACACCCAGGCCAGGTCGGGTTAAGTGACGACATGCTGGTTTTTGGGGATGGTGGGGCAAAAAGGAACTTCTAACTTTGAGCGATCACTCATGCTCTATACAGTATGGCCTTGATATGCAATGAGATGGATTTTGAAGATACATACCGTATTCAGTATTAAATAATAAACCGACGAAATGCTGTTTATCTATACTCTCTAAAAAACGTTGAGTGATAGTGATATTTCACTCAAGTAAGAGTGGAAATTGATCCCACTCAGTATACTTGGATGAGCTTTTCACTCAACTTGAGTTACTTTTCACTCAACTTGAGTTAAATGCACTCAACTTGAGTGACATTCACTCAAGCATAAGAGTGGGAATTGATCCCACTCAAGTTGAGTGAACTTGAGTGGTTTTAACTCAAGTTGAGTGAAAAGTAACTCAAGTTCGAGTGAACAGGTACATTTCACTCAAACTTGAGTGGAACAGTTCACTCAAGTTTTTTTAGAGAGTAGGTACTTACTATTTAGTATATAGGGGAAACAAAAATTTTGAGTGGTGTTTCGTATCTCCCCCCCCCCCCTCCCCTCCCTTGATAGGGGAAAAACAGAACGCCATGTTCTCCCCAATAGGAAACATAATGTTAACCATACGATATTGTAAGCAAAACATCCGACTGTTGTGGGTACGATGGATAGGCTAGGTGCATATATATATTTGCCAAGGGTGGAAAAGTCGGCCGAAAATGAAAAACTGTTGAATATGGCGTCCTAAAGTCATTTTAAAAGTCCAAAAAAGCCATATTTTGTTACTTATATCTCTTGAGTTCGAATATTTCAAAGCAGTTATTATTTTCTATCTTTTAGCCGATTAATGGGCAATATATAGCCAATATATATGATACAATTTGACGAAACAATTTGTATTCTTTGGCCCCCGAAAACTGAAAAAACTTTACTTCATCAATGCACATGCACAAGCATTTGGTATGAATTTGACCTTGGGATCGGCCATAAGGAGTAAAACGGAACTCCGTTCCATTATGCCCCTCTAGGGATGGTTCCATTTTGCTCCGATTAGCATATTCTTAAATTTTAGGTCAGAAATGAAAATGGAATGTTGTGCACTATTTTTTTATTTTATCTAAATATTGGTGTGGCAGCCATTGAAAAAACATTTGTTGTCAGCCTACTAACAATGTTTTCCGCTGACACTGATTTTATTTGTTTGTCTTAATTTTTTCACTGTTGCCGTCTTCTCAAAATTAAAAACATATTTTGGTATGCGAGATTTAAGATAATGATTCCACTAATTATAACCATAGAATATAATTATTGGAAATTCCTTACAATTAATCCATTTCGCCCCGTATTTCCGTTTTGCCCCAAATTCCAATGCTTCAACCCGCAAAACTTAATTTTCTTGATATCTCCACAACAAAATTTAATAACAGTACATGCCTTGGCGGACATATATCATAGGCCTACTGTCCACATTGACAACATAAATATACTCCTCGGTCTGTGAGTAATCTATTGCTATTCTACCAATTCGACTTCGGCAAAACTATTCCTCTCCTGCAAACCTAGAATGAAAGGGATTATTTTCGCCCCAGTCAGTTGCCTGTAGGCCTGTGGGATACTGGACGGTAGGGATCTACGTAGGCTATTTTTTTAATGAATAAACTACGGTATGTGAATTAATAAATACTCATTTTTATTATACTAATGATGTCAAGCTGAGTTACGACAGTTTTTAATTTCCTGCCATACCCTGACCTCAATGACATAAAAACAAGAAACTATATACGTAGACATCTACCATCCAATATCCTGTAGGCCAGATATATATTGCGAGTATACCAGAAGTTAATGGATTAATACCTTATATCTGCAAGGTCTATCAGAGATATTTAGCCTGACCGAGATAAAAAGGATTCTCAAGAAATTAAGAGGTTATATCTGAGGACGTTCATAATATGGTTAAAGTTACATGTACTGTTTATTGGCAACGTTCGGATTTTATGAATACGGTATATTCTTTCCTTTGTGCTGGAAAATACTGCAACCGTGATTTCAGAAGATGATCCTCAAAAAGAGGCCAAATATGTTTTTAGCTCCTGCATGTTCATCATATTTAATCATGTGTACGATAAAAACATTCTTGATCTTTATCTCATCGATACAAATTGATCAAGCCTCTGCGGAATGGAAAGTGCGGATGTGGCGAGCTCTCTTGTTTAGGAGGTAAAATTGTCACCTAATGAATATGTATGATATGGTGACGTGCAATTGCCACATAATGAATATGCATGATATGGAGAAGGCGAACGGTCCGTGGAGCACTATCAGTCGAAGATCTGGGGGATTTGCCTCCTCCTCACACTGCAATCCAGCAGGTGGCGCTTCATAAAACGAAGGACGATAACCGATGGCCAGCTGAACCATAGTCCAGATGAACGTTGAACCAAAAAGTGGTTCTTTTGACAACCACCGCGGGAAAAACAATAACGAGGGCGGGAAATACGTTGAACCGAAAAACAGTTGAACGTATACTCGGTCGGGAATAATTTTGACCCACACAATAGTAATATGAAACAGGCAAAGCCTAGAAGCGAACGCAGATAGAAAATCTGCCTTCTCTTCTGGCTTTACCTATTACATATCAAGTTAGAAAATCCAAATGAAATTCCCAATATTATAATTTATACTCTGCGAATGCAGTGGAAAAAACAGAGATTTGGATGGGAATAATAACAATTTAATTTATTGCACAATACAATTTCAATTCAATTCATTCCTTGACGCCCAAACCACTCTCTGTGATATATGGGGGAAAATACATGGATAACAGCTCAAAACAAATATACAATTATCAAAGTAAAACACTTAACATGGAGTGTCAAGTAAACTTACAATCAGCATAACCAAGTTTGTAGTTTAGATACTTTGTTGTATATGATAATAAATTGATATATTAACGTTGCTGCTGACAGTTCATCTATGAACTCTTTACCTATGGAATAAACTTGCGGAATAAATTATGCAAAAATATTAATTTCCACATATGGTATGATGGCCCTAACATTTTTCCATGGGTACCGTAGGTAGGGTAAACTATATATTTTCAGAAAGGTGAGTTGTCTCACCTTTATTATGGCATATATAGAAAATTTCTGGTTTTAGGGTTGTCCAGCGAAGTACACCTATAAAAGTAGTTCCAAATTGTTTATTCTTTCTCAGACCAAAATAGATATCCTTCAGTGATTGACAGGCTTTGTAGGCCTATATATAGTCACTTAACATGTACTTAATCTCAAATCTGTATTGTTTTCTTTTGAGATATCAGATTAATACACACTAAAGTATGGAAGCCTGCTATGGTCACTCTTCCAAAGATTGACCTCAGCTCAGAGAAATGCAGTTCAGGAGGCAACATGTACATGTGTAAAGAGCTGCCCTACCATAGCTCTTGGGGCTGTACATGTATCTATGCTGGGTCTAATTTCTGAAGAATGAAGAGGTCAAGCTAAAACTAGGTCATCACATGGACTGGTGTTAGGAATATATGTACATGTATGTAGTGAAATTAATGAATCAATTGAACTTAAACTTAGAAATAATACTATCTGACATGTCTGAGAACTGAAATATTCTGAGATGGATGCCTTGGCACCTGTGTTCTAATACTTTCATTCAATGCCAGTACCGGGTGTATGTATAATAGTAGTACCACTACATACGGATCAGCTTGGTATTATGGCCAGTTTTTCGTGTGTTATTTGGGGGGCTTAATTTCAAACAAATAGATACTATTTTGAATTGAAACTCTGGGAAAGAAATCTGCTGCTCAGGAAGCAGCTATATCTCCACTATTGCTACCAGTCAATCGATAGTCTCTGAAAATGATACTCGGGTGAGTCGGGTATGACAATCAGTGAAAAACTATTTTTCCTGTTAGCCATTAATTACAAAATACTAATTTACAAATGGAAGTACAATGTGCAATAAAATCTAGATTATGCAAAGAAAATTTCACTTGCGATGGATGGTATCTGGCCCAACCCTCAATCAAGCAATAGCATTTATCTTCTGAACCACCTTTCTATATATGCCCATGGGCCTAGTTACAATCCTTAAGCTTTGGGGATTCATATAAATAAAAACTTAAGATGGAAACCATTCTTGAATTGTTTGCTGTTTTTTTTTCAAGTCGGGAGAAAAAAAAACCACGCACAACTTACGAAGTTACATCGCCCACACGGGATGGTGACGCCATGCTTGGAAAACCCCTTTCATTTGTTGCATTTCATGAAGCTATCTATATATTTTTACAATCATTGATGCTTTGGTGACTCGTATAAATAAAATCTGATGATGGAAACCTTTCTTGAACTTTTATGTTGTCTAGTCAGTAGAAAACAAAAACACAACACACGACGGCCGCAGTTTCCCCACACAATTGTCACATGACATGACGTTATTTGGCGATTCTCGATGTAATAAACTCTAAATCGAGGCTGAAAAGAATATAGCCAGTGATTCATATATCACGGGACCGTTAAGTGGTCAATTTTTCGCTACGAGGCAGAAACAACCAATCACAGGTGTGTTTAGATAAGGCTATCAAGAAGCCGCTGACAACGGCTTTCCGGCGCAAGTTTAAGAACATGAGCCGCTCACGCTGGATGAGCTTGTCAATCCCACGCTTCATATACAATGCGTTCCAACTGAGAAAATGCAAAAATTTAATTGTCCCTGTGTGATATTCTCTCTCAATTCTCTATTGTTCCGTGATGCTGCGCTTATAGACAGGATAAGGCACTCAACATTCTGCTATATTTACAGGTTACATGTAGGGCCTAGCCATGTTGGACTGGGTTTCGTATTGATCTATATCAAGTTGTTCACAGTCACAAGCTACTGTTATCACTACTCCTTGATTTTTGCCTGGTCATGTTCATATCTCACAAGTTGTTTGAGTGTTATTGTATCCAGTCCTTAATGGACATGTAAATTGTTTCTATGATACCATAAAGTTGAATTGAATTGAACGACTTGCCGTAGGCAATGAGTTAAGTAACTTTTGGCAGCAATTAATATAAACAATTATGTACATGTATATGTGTGTAACGGCACAATCTATAATTGGTGGAGGAAGGAAGTAAAATGGATAACAGTGTTCACTAGAACTTTGGCTAAATACTACTTCAGTTACATTCGGAAAAAAATGAATAAGAAAAACTTCATGTATAAGGTATATCGTTGATACGCTCGTTAAATGTCCTAGGCCAATATTCCACATAAAGATAGCTTTTTTTACAAACTTAGGTACATATCAATACTAATTTGTATTGACTGGGATGCCTGTATTGCTCTCTCATGTTTTCACAGAAAGGCCGGCATACAAGTAATGGTTCTCGTCGCCAACTGCATTGATTGTTGTCACCGAGTTCACATAGTCTTTCTTCAAGTATTTTATTACTCCACGCCCGGTATTAATACCGTACGCATCTTTCAAGTTATGACGTTACATCACCTGAGTGACGTCCCTTTGTGCAGCGACAAATTCCTCTGGCGAAACGATAGGGCCAATCCCCTATCCTTTAACATAGCGGGGTGTAAAGATTACTTAATTCAAGGACTATTTCAGTTGTGAAACATCGAGTTACGCTTTGATGGCCTTGGTAAGGGAGTATTATTGTGAGAGAAATAACATTGCGCTACCCCAAATATTATGGGGTTTCGCCAAATGACGTCAGTGCGCAAAGGGAGTTCACTCAGACGAAGTAACGTCATAACTCGAAACATGCGTATTGGAAGTCTATACTCTCTAAAACATCTTCAGTGAAATTCACTCCAGTTTGAGTGGAAATTCATACCACTCAAGTATTTGAGTGAAATATTTCACTCAAGTTTAGTGAAATTTGACTCAAGTAATTGAGTGAATGTTATTTTGTCCACCACTTGAGCGATTTATTGACCCAAACTTGAGCGGAATCCACTCAACTAGATAACTTGACCTGAAGTCGTGCCTAAAACACATCTAAATCATGACTAAATCCAGGACAGAATCGCATTCCAAAGCGTTCCAATGGCCCTGCATGTGAAACCTGTATCTGTAATGTCGGTGCCTTGATATATTCCTATGTATGGCTAAACTAAGACAATGAAAGAAACAATTTCCATCACCAGGGATATCAATAATGTTGCACTGAAATGCATCCATTAATTTCAGTTCAGACTGTTTTACGCTTTTTCTGGCATAAGAATGATCCCAAACATTGTTTGGTTGTGTCTTTACATAGTTGTGATCTATTGTAAAAATATCAATGACAACTGAGAATGAGGAAGAAAATAACCGGATTACAAAAAGTAATTGAAAAAGATAAAATTAAAATTTGTATGTAAGAGGAGTAAATCCAATGTTTTATTGTAGAGTTAATTCCCCTCGCTGTAAGTTTCACTTTCGGTTGGAGTTGCAATGCATGTTCAGTTTGAGTGAAATTGAATATTTATAAGCTAAAGGCAGTACGAGTGTTGCAGCATAAGGCAGTTGAACTACCAATAGTTAAATATTCCTAGGTTATGAAAGTAACGACAGTAGTAAAATAATGTCAACACTTATTTGTGCAGCAAATTTTAACAAACCTCTGCTGAAATCAACCCTTTCTTTGTTGAACCGAAATATTGGAAAAGTTGCACTTCATGACCGCTGGTGTGTTGACAGTCCGAAGCGCATGACGTTGGTGTTATGAATATTCTTTCTAGCAGACGACAAGACTTTCCTGACTCGTACAAATTCAATTCAATTCAATATTTATTGTACTGAACACCCCAGACAGGGCAGAGTACATGCAGAACACGAAAGAAGCGGCATCAGCTTCGAACAATCAAATGTTCGCCCCGTACAAATGCAGGCGAGGTATGAACTTTATCATAGACTCGTACCTTGCCATTGACTCTCGCGGAGATCCCGTTTGAGCAAGGGGAAGGTACGAGTCTAAACTTTATCGCTGATAGGGATTTCACAATGAATATTTGGAGGTTTTATTTGGAGTTATTGTTTAGTTTTGTTTACTGGACTGATTGATTCATAAAGAAATCACGTGTGCGTATGATTTCCAGATTTACAGAGAAAATCGTACCTCCCGTCATGCATCAAATCACAGAATTCAAGATGGAACCCACCATGAAACCGGAAGTTAGTCAATTCGGTAACAACATTTTCGATCACTAAGGTAGTAAGGGTTCAGGTCTCATTTGGACACACGCTCTATCCAAGAATGCGAACGCTTCGCGTTCGCATATTACGTCTTTCATTTTTGATAACTTCTATGATTGTTTCTGACTGTTGATATGCTATTTTTATGAGCGAAAATAGTAATATGCCATCAAAATAAGTGCATAACAGCGAAGTTTCCCAAATCGACACGCGTTATTAACGACTTGGACATTCAGTTTTAAGCATAACCACATGGTTTATTTGGAAAAGTCTGCAGAATTTAACTTAATATTAATAAGAAAATTACTCCCTGTTCTCAGACATTCATATCCCATTGTTTCGGTCATGTTGGTGTCGTTTTACCATGCACGGAGTTTCATGTGGTTGAACGTATAACCAGTTATAGGTTGAACGTAGAACCAATAATAGGTTCAACGTTTACGCCCAAGCTAGTATCATGTGGTTATACGTAGAACCAGTTATAGGTTGAAAGAAGAACCAATAACAGGTTCAACGTTTACCTCCATGCAAGTATCAATATATGCTTGAATTCGAACTGAAAACGTTCAACCAGATTCCGGGTAAACGTTTACTGTCATTAAAAATTGGTTCAACGTTGAACTGATAACAGGTTGAACATTTACTCCCTGAAATTGGCCGTTTTTACAGTGTACAATCTCGTACATTTCATTTTCCGCGCTTGTTTTGAATTAGCATGTCGGTATCCCAAATCTGTGGTTTGTGCGTTGACTTCCGATGTCGATTTCAGTCTCACATCAAAGCAGTTTGGCTCGCGATGAAATTCAAACCTGTCACATCTCATGTCTCGCAGCGGATTGACGTAATCAGCTAGCTTAGCGCGTTCACTGATTGGTTTGATTTGGACGAAACTTCTTGATTTATTTATATCCAGAACAGGTATGGGTTGCGAGGATGGATAAACATGTGAATAATAAAACGTATTAAAGATCTCACTCGTTCAAATTCTGTCCCAGATGAAACACAATATGACGTAAACTTGGAAAAGTACCACATTTACATTTTCAGAGCAATATGTAAGGATACATATCTGCTGATACATCCGGACACTTTAACATGACCTTGACTGTTACAAACCCACAATGGTAAAGTAATTTCCAAATTTACACCAGACGTGCATATCAATGCCTCTGGAAAGCATAGGGTTTTGGGATCATTTGTGTATTTATATTTGTGTATTCTACCTTATAGAACAATTTTCTGATCGGATCTGTGGATTTTAACTTCGTACATTATTGGTTTATTGTCAGGACTATATTTGTAAACTCGTGTTTACGTCTTTACGTTGGCATTCCGTATGCCATACTCCCTGCAACAATGTGTACCAGAGCGAAATGAACATGTTTGCAGTATTTATCATGGGCGTTGCTAGGATTTTGCAAGGGGTGGGGCGGTGGGGTCGAATATCATAGCGCTTTAGATGAGAGTCCCTAGGTCGCCTAGACCCCGGAAGCTCTGAGGTCCTAGATCGCCGGAGATGCGTTCTAAGCGTTTTCCCGGAAATAAATCTGAACATATATGTATGCAGATTTAGGGTTATATTATACAGCTCTGGGACCTTAGATGGCTTGAGATGCATTCTGAGCGATTTCCAACAATTAAATTAACACATCGTTTGTCAAATATCAGTATTATATTTTATTCTCTTTGTCATCTTGAAAATACAATAGTGCTTTGGGTCGATATTCCGGAAATGATATATACAAAATTCGGTTTATTACCCGTTTTGCTAGCTCTGGTATAGCCTTGTTCTATACTACGTGAGAACAACGCTATGGCTGCAGACCAATCACCAGATCGAGTTTTTGGGAAAGTGCCATAGGGCAATATTTGCCGAACCAATTGACCATAACCAATAAAATAATTCGATTCTATGTCCACTTACCTTTCATAAAACACCTTGTTTATGAGTGAATGTCCGTTTTTAGCTTGGCAAGAGATCTAAACTCGGACGAGGGGGGTAAAACTGCCCACATCGCCGCCATCTTTACATCGATCAGAACGCTGATTACGCGCCACAACAACTCGCGATAAACACTACACGCACAAGGGCGATGTGGACAGTTTTCCCCCCCCCCCCCCCTCGTCCGAGTTTAGACGTCTTGCAAAACTAAAAATGGACAGGCGCTGATAAACAAGGTGTTTTATGAAAGGTAAGTGGACATAGAATCGAATTATTTTTTTGGTTATGGTCAATTGGTTCGGCAAATATTGCCCGTTCGGCACTTTCCCAACAACTAGATCTGGTAAATAAACAAATTGCTTATGGATAACAACTTCTAGTTTATTCAGGACGACGTTTCGATACAGGTACTAGTATCGTTCTCAAGTCAGTTGACTTGAGAACGATACTAGTACCTGTATCGAAACGTCGTCCTGAATAAACTAGAAGTTGTTATCCATAAGCAATTTGTTTATTTATCTACTTCCCAACTTCTAAATGCCACTTAAAGAAACCAAAACGAAAACTCGATCTGGTGATTGGTATAGAACAAGGCTATACCAGAGCTACCGTTTTGCACTTCGCAAACGGTAGACCGAGGCTGTCGATGCTTCATTATCAAATCCACACGAGTTAGTGTTAATGATTAATTGAATAGTAAATTCGCCTGCTGTATCCGTCTCGAGTGGAGTCTCATGAACAGAGCTACAGCTCTTTCATAATCCACTTGATGACCATAGTGTATGTTCATGAGCGCCAGAGCGGAAAGTCGTGGTGAACCCTTCGTTGCGTGAAGATAAAGCCGGAGTCCACGCGTCGTCGAGAAGGAACGGTCACATTCCGCGGATGTGACACCATGGGTACAAGCGATCTGGAGGAGGACAGCAAGTTTTGGGAAATTTTCATCACATTTCCTTCTTTCTTTTCCTTTTTGCTTTTATTTATTTATTTTTTTTTTTTTTGCTTCTTCTTCTGTTATTTTGTTGGCGCGTCCAAGGCGAGGTCGCACCTGACCTGGCGTAGTTAGCGGAATTGACTGAACTGTCTCTCCTACTGCATTGTTTCGTAAGTGCTCACGAATCAGCGTGAAAAGATAGAGATTCAACGAGACCACAGAAATGATCGGAATCAGAAATTCTATGACGGAGGCCACCATCGTGAAGGTGAAGTTAGCGTAAAACTCTACATCGCAGTCGTCTTCCTCGATAATGCTATAACCGCGCACATAATCCCACACTATGATCGCTGGAACATAGACAATGAACGCTACTGACCAAGATAACGCGATCCGAATATTGGCAACTTTGAGAGTCTGTTTCACGGCGTAGAATGCGCCTTGTCTAACCAGCATGCACCTGTCATAACTGACCAGTATAATAACAAAAACGGACTCCAGGCAGGCCAGAAAATCTATGATCATATAAATCTTACAGAAGGCAACACCAAATGGCCACGTATAGTCAGTCCATCAGCGTATAAACTGCGTAGAACGGCATGCTGACAGTTCCGACCAGTAGGTCTGACACTGCCAAACTCAACAAATATCGGTTGTGGATGGTTCGTAGTTTGACGTCTTGACAGTACGATATAATGGTGAGGACATTCCCAGTAACACACATGATCACCATAACTGGAATGATAACACCATAGATGACCTTGCTTGGTAATGACAGTTCTAGTATATCTTCCTCATAGCTGTAGCCGTCTGTGTCGTTGTTGGTGGTGTTGGTTGTGAGCGCCATTTCTGTTGCGGTGTCATCCATGGCAAGACAAATTCGTTTCACCTGAAGAGGAAAATGTTACAGATCAGATCAAATTCAGTGTCATTCTGATTAACCCTACCTGGCCTGAGGGGGGGGGGGCGAAATGGCCTCCCCTACCAAACTTTCTGCGCTATCATTGGAACGACAAAAAACGGAGAGCTGAGCCTATTTGCATAACCCCCGAGCAGAGAATCGTGGTGTCCACGTGGAGTACCAGAAAAGTGATGTTTTTGTCATATTTCTTCAAAATGTCTGCTTTTCCGCAATGAAAAGTGGACAATAACTGTTTTATTTCACATCACATTAATATTAACTAACTTATCATGCAGTTATTTGGGAGAAATTGCATAAATAAGATAAATTAAAAAATCCGACCGAAAAATCAACCAAAATGCCGTTTTTGACAATGACGTCACTGTGACGTCATCAAGGCGGCCATCTTGGATTTTTTTTACATTTTCTGGTAGAGCTTGACCCAAGGGTATTGTGTGGTCAGATTCAGCTCTCTAGCTCAAGGGTTAAGAAACATAATTAGGGGGGCCACCCCCCCACCCCCCCGCCCCAGGCCAAGATAGGTCCCAAAAAGTTCAGGCCAGATAGAGTTAAACCCAGATGGTCGCATTCAGATCTGAGACAAACTCCTCAGTTTTCGTGTTCCGAGTACTGACACATCTCAAGACTTCTCTCCAATTTAAAGATGTGTGTTTGAAATGTGAAGCACAGGCCACAACTCGTGATATTATGATCAGAGAAATATCTCCTGGAAGTCATCGATATATCTAAATTATATTTATGTGAATAGAATATCATCATGGTTTCCTTCAGATGCAGCAAGTTAAAATATATGAGAAGTTGTGTTTTACATAAACCCGGTATCTTACAGCTGGCAACACCCCCCCAGGCGGACCAGACGCGTGACCCTGGTTTGCAGAAAGCTAGTTTTTTATGAATAGACTCCAACTGACCCCAATAAAATAAAATAAAGAGTTACGGGATGTCAGCTGTCAAGTTTGCGTCGCTCCTGAGATTGCGTAGATAGTTTGGTATGGGGCTCTATTTTTGAGCGATAGGCCCTACACTTTATAATGGCAAAGTTAACTTGCTATATCATCTGAATAAATGTATAAAACAACTTTAAGATATATTAGATGCTCATGAAATGAATTTTTCCAGCTTGATAACGAAATCAATTTGTATTACAACAACAATAAATTGTATTACATCAACAACAAAATGTGTCCTCACCCCTGATAAATGAAAGCTATTCTCTGAAAATGATGAACAATATGAGAAAAGTACAGCATTCTTTTCGAGATTTGCCGAAAAGCCTCGGCGAACGGAAAAATCATGGACAAAAGCCCCAATGGACAAAAGCCCCATTCGACATTTAGTTTCAGGCCAGGGCAAGAAGATTACAACTTTACACAGTTTTTTCCCCCACAGCCATGTGGATACCTTGTCACTTTTATACCCCCTTACATAGTATGGAGTATGCATTCCGATTGTCCGTCTGTCCGTTTGTGTGTCAGGCATCCATCCGTTTGTCCGTCTGTCCATCTGGACAATAACTTGAGAACCGTTCATCGGATTCTTCTCAAATTTGATATGCATATACCATGGCATGAGATGTCGCCTGAGATTGCATGTCGACCACTTTCGCCAAAAGGTGGCCCCACCTGGTGGTAAAATCCTATATGCATTTCCACGCAATAACTTGAGCCTCTCAACGGATTCTTTTCAAACTTGGTATGTATATAACATGCCATGAGATGTTGCCTGGCATTGCGTTTCGCTCACTTGCTCTTAGAGGTGGTGCCACCTGGTGGCAAAATAAAAAATCATTTCCATGCTATAACTTGAGAACCGCTTATCAGATTTCTTCCAAATTTGGTATTTATTTACCATGGCATGAGATGTCTCTTTCGATTGTGTTTCGACCACTTGCACTTACAGGTGGCACCACCTGATGGCAAGATCTAAATCTGATTTAACTTGAGAATCGCTCATCGCATTATTCTCAAATTTAGTAGCAGATATCATGCCATGACATGTCGCTTTGGATTGCGTGTCGTCCACTTGCATCTACATGTCATGCCACCTGGTCGCAAAATCTGAATTTGGTTTCCGGGCAATAACTTGAGGGTTCCTTGTCGGATTCTTGTCATACTTGGTATGCCGATACCATGCCATGAGATGTGGCTTGGGTTTGCATTTCGCATGCTATTACTCCATGCCTATGCATCCAAACTCCTACACACATAAAACATCTCGGTCTGGACTGTTAAGGGGCTGAGGGGTTGTAGCTCCTCTGATGACTCATGTTTGAAGCAACCTTCAATATAAGACTATTATGTAGGGACTTTTATTTTTGCCATCAACATTGTTGCGTCTGAAAGGTAACGAAACCCTTGAAAGAAAATAAAAATAGATTGAACTGAGGGTGATGGATGCTTCAATCCATGGCTGTGGAGGTTTGAATATTACCCCCATAACTACCACAACCGGATGGTTCCCAACTAAGTGGTACTGAATTGAGTTGTTTACTTGGGAAATCCGGTATCTCGAAATATCCTCGGCAGGCTTTTCCAAATTAGTTATGGCATTTCGAGATAAAGGGACCTGTGATATTATTCAGTATCTTCCTAGATCGGATTGTGGTATCCTCTCTGCCCTCTGGAGTGGGGACGGTGTGCTGAAGTACCCAATGCGCAATATTACATATTGTGAATCGTCAGAATGCCTACGGTGGTTTGTTCATCGGAAGATTTATTGAAAATAAAAGTTTTCGAAATAGTTCCATCATGAGGAAGGACGACTTTACATTGCTAGATATTCATCTTCGATACTACATCCAGAGCAGAAAGCCATTTTCTTGTGAATATCGACAAATGTTTCTGGCTACTAGTTCAGGCGGATATGTTTTCAGCGTGTCAATATGCCTCGCGTCGAGGTCGCTATGACATCTAGACTGCTCAAGCCGGATTTTCTTCCAGGAAGTTCGATAGACGAGATGTAGCAGCTTGAAATACTCATTTGATTGTATATTAAACTAAAACTTAAAAACGAATTTGAACTACCAAGTAATCTTTATGGCATTTCAAACTAAAAAAAGGTAGGGGTTGCAGTCAAGTTGCAACCTCTTTCGATAGTTCGAAAAACTTTCTTTTTACAGTGAAATCGAACCACCAAATGGTTTACGTTGGCTGACTGGGAGTATGTGCAATACCATCAACTGCAACCTGTCGAGGAATACGGGTCGGTACGGTACTTATAATAATGTACCGTACGATTGGAAGATTTAGGGATACTGGAAATCACAGTATTTGTATTTTTGTTAGTTGTAATATCTGGAGGAGGTACGAAAGGATGCCCTTGTACAATACGATCAACGGCTAAGCACAAAATAACGCCGCAGACAAACATCATATTTTTGAAGAAATACACGCTCGGCCACGCGCATGCCGCTACATTGAAGGCTCAAGGACATTGCCTCTACAAAATAACCTAGGACAGATGAGCGAAATTTCGGGTACGCATATAACATACCTGGTGATTGTATACGAAAGGAGTAATCACTTTTAGATAGGAAAATCCCCTCTAGCTGCATGATACGCCTGTCGTGCCAGAAAGGACCTGGTACGTTAAGGTGGACAAATCGCCCCAGGTGAGGTACGATTGTAGATGAAAAATGAAACTTAAAATATGAAATGCTGGTCTCGATTAGCATAAACTATGACATTTTTTTTCACTCTCTTTGAAATATTGGGGGCAGGAGTGCCATGGGTTTTCAACAAGAACTCTCCAAAGTGGTAGGTTTGTGTGAAATTGACAATTTTGGGTTGAAAAAGCACGGTTTGCCTATCTGTAAATATATGAAGATAAACTATAACCATAAAAATATTCACACATAACAGTCCTCTTTTGAATCCCTAGTTGTTCAACAAAGCACGTTTTGGTTATCGTTTATCTTCATATAAAAAATGAAACTTTATGGAATATTGTTTTTGGTCATTTGATGTTCAATTTCAAATACGACAATTTGAGCAATATTATATGTACGAGTATGAGCTGGCCGAATGGATAGAATCGCGAAGAGAGTTACCGTTTTGATTGAATGATCTGCTGGTTCGAATCCCAAAATATTCGTCCAAAATGTTTTAATAGTTTTATGCATTTTTCGATTCTTCACCATGATTACAATATATATGTGAATATTTGTTAGTAGAAAGAATGAATGGAAATGATCTATATCTCAAGATATAATATTCAGCAAATGTTGCGAAGTTTTATCTTCCCGTGCTAGCTTTGCCCGCTTGATTAGAAAATTGCACACAACAGTATCTGAACTTATTTGATCAACTTAGTATTTAGTCGTATCAAAAGTGGTCTCAGGGAACTAGATCTGTGCGTTTTATTCGTATATATATATGTCCATGATGAAGAATATTTACTACCCTTTGGGATGTAGGCGATATCAACAATGGTCTTGCCATTATCATTCCTGCTTGCCAGACAAGCAGACGAAGTCAAGGCCAAATGAGAAAATTCTCTGTTGACCAATCATATGGGTAAATAGACAAATGTAGTTTACGGTCATAGTGCATCTATTTTAATCCTTACCGACAACGGTTCTACCACCAGTGAAGACGTGGTGCATGTGCAGCTGGTGATCAGCGTAAACCCAGAAGGACCTTTCGGTCAAATGAAACTAGTCGTGCAAGAGTTACTATGGGCACGATGAACTAAGAGCATATGCATTCGGAACTTGAAATATTGCTGATTACCCTTATTCACCACATTGTGCGTGGTTGTCAGTCGAACGCCATATAGGAAGCTCGTCACCTACCGCACATGAGGGTATATTTACAGTATATTGCACACGCCAAAACAAAAATGATCCTACGAGAGTTGTCGTTGGTTCTCTTTAAAAAATGAGACTTGCGGACACTCAATTCAGCGAGCGGCGAGTAAAATCTATTCATTTCGTTTCCGTGTTCAACTTTTTATTTATGCAATTAACGGCATTAACGTAACAGGGATGGCACGAAGATATGATATAACAGCATCAAATTAATAAGAGGGGAAAGGGTGTAAAACCACGAGTAAAATATGCTTGGCCTTGCAAACCGCGCTCTCGGCGGTCACCCCGAGTCCATTCAATTCCACTGGAGTCACGTGATTCGCTGTGAATAGGCTGCTCGCCGGGGCCGTTTGTCCATCTTATCGTACAAGGTCCTTTATTTCTTCAAGTTTGTGCTAAAAGCTCTGCTAAATGTCAACTTTCATATTGCGAACGCTCATAGTGACGTAAAACAGTCTCGACTGATATCGGAAATTGGGCTTTCGGCTGTTTTCCTTTTCTTGTATAAATTTTAGCAGGCTTTCTCTTGAAACAAGATGATATGGTGATGCAATGCCACGGAGAAATAGGTGCCAATGGAAACGTTGGATTCGTTTTGGTTCAAGGTGATCTATCCTAGATATACTAGAAAAATCATAAGATTTGTTTTAAAAATGTCAAAAGCAGACGAGAGCCCAATTTCATGAACATTCATCCATACTGTTTACTTCAATTTTTATTCTGGGCGTTTGCGATATCAAACTTGTACGAAAGAAAGTTTTTTTTACAGAATTGAATAAATTAAGTTTTGGCTTCACATACGTAACAGTGGTCGCTCTTGAGTGGTCCAAGTTAAGGCGTTTACTGCATCATATATACGTCCATGATGCTTATCCGCTAACATCAGATGAGTTGTTTGAGCTGATCTGTCCCGAGCTAGCGTATCTAATTCCGCATAAGCCGGCGGTAGGGGCCATGTGGATACTCCATAGTCTCCACATGAACATCTGCAATAAAAGCGCGGCTGAGATACTAAGGCTACGTCCGAGAATGCACCGAATTCTCTTATCTGAATGTTAGCTGTCGACGAATACTTGTGTAGAGTCATATGGTTGCTTTTTAGTCACCAGACGTCGTCAACTTTTCCCATCTCTTGCATGTCGCTCCAATTTCTCCTATATGTAGGTAACATGTACATACAATTATTTCTATGATGACACTTTCTTGGTAAAGCACAAATCTCGTGCATGGCTAGAACTCGCGCCCTAAGAATTTGACACTAAATTGCCAGCAGTAAATGCAAGCGCTTTAAACCACTCGGCCACCTTAGTGTCATGCTAAAATTAATTGGTTATAGAGTTTCTCCTACATGTACGTAAACGTTATTACCCGGATAATTATACGCGCCTCTTTACTGATATGTGGTTCGTTATTCTGTTTAGTTCGTCCCGAAGACGTCAATGACGTCACAAGTGCCCCAAGCGACATCTCTCTCAACAGAGCCCCGAGCAAAGTAAATTAGTTCATTAGCCAGAAAATCTCGTTTTCAATAAGCTACGTTCGGAGATCAGAATCTACATTGCATACATTCAATAGTGGTACAGCTTTGATAATATTCCAGTGGGACCTGCATATGGCGTATACATATCTCGCTTAGTAGCATTTGCTGGATCCTGTGTTAAATGTGACGGTCTTAATCAACGTCACAAAACATTGTTGCAGAAACTTATAAAACAGGGTTATTCCATCAAGCGCCTTCACTCAAATTTTCTCAAATTTGGCGATACATATCGCATGCTGATAGCAAAATACGAACGTAGCGTGGAAGATCTATGACGTTACGTTTCGTAACTTGTGTCTAATTCCGCTTAACCCGGGGTTAGGGGCCGTATGAACCCATGTACGTCAAGATCCTCATGGTGCTCATATGAACAGTCACAATCAAAGCGTGACTGAGATACATCATTCTCTAGATAACGACTTTACAACGATTATTATGGATTAAGAATACTGATCAGCGATACGGATTTTATATTTTTGGAACATCATGATGTGTTGTCATCATCATTGAAAACTGTTGACCGCTTCTCTCTTCCAGGAAACTAGCCTATGTTTATGTATACTATGATTGTCTTTTTGAACTTGGTGCTAATACTGTTGTATGGATATGGAATAGATCTTTGGATTATGGACGCGGATATTCTTTAATGGACGACGGTTGAATTATGAACGACGGACTAGACGCTTGTATTGATAAGCTGAAATAATAGAGACTCAATATCACCGTAACAAGCAGCCAGAGGATGCTAGGTCCCCCGCCAAAATGGCAGCAATATTTATAAGCGCTGTCGGTTTCAGAAGATATTCATGAGGATGGCAACAGCTACTTCACAGGCGTAAGAAGCAGAGGGGTCTTTCCACCTTCCCAGGTTTTGAGATCAACTCCGAATGTCTGACTGAATGTTGATTGCTACTGTAATATATTTTCTTTACCATGTAGCATGAAAATTATGTAACCGAAATGCAACCCCAAGAGACAACTCATGGCATATTATCTGCAAACTAAATTTGACAAGAATATGAAGGCATCCCCAACCTATTGCCCAGAAACCAAATTTAGACTTTGCCACAAGGAGTCACCACCTGTAGGTGCAAGCAGGCAAAACACAATCCCAAATGACATTTCATGTCATGGTATCGGCATATGAACTTTGAGACTCTGAAGAGGGGTCCTCAAGTTATTGCCGGTACTAGATGCCCACCGGTGTTCATGTTATTTGGGGCGGGTCACATATGAATACAAAATTTGAGAATAATCTGATGAGCAGTTGCCAAATTATTGCCCGGAAACAAATTTTTCCACCAGGAGACGCCACCTGTAGGAAGAAGCGGGAAAAATACAATCCCAAGGAACATGGTATCGTGGGGACATCTGCATACCAAATTGAGGGTTCTCAAGTTATTGCCCAGAAACCAAATTTAGATTTTGACACCAGGTGACGCCACCTCTAGGCGCAAGTCAGTGAAATGCATTATCAAGTGACATCTTATGTCACGGTACATTCATACAAAATTTGAGAAGAATCCGATGGTCAGTTCTCAAGTTATTACCCGGAAACGAATTTGTGATGTTGCCACCAGGGGGCGCCACCTGTGAGTGCAAGTGAGCGAAAGGCAATCCCAAGCAACAGCTCCTGGCATGGTAAATGCATGCCAAATTTGAGAAGAATCCGATGAGCCGCAACGTTTCTCATGTTACCCAGAAAGGTACATATGTAGGATATTTCAAAGGAATTCGACCAAGTGTTTCTAAGTTATCACTTGCAGCATGGAATAATGGAATGAACTCTAGTGGCGCCACCTCCGGGTGGATTTTGCTGAAATGCACCACCAACGGTGTTTTGTCGCAGGGAATGCATTTGCCAAATTTCAAAGAAATCCGACAAATTGTTCGAAAGTTATCTCTCGCGAAGGATTTGAACAAACATGAACGGACATGCATTAAAGATTGGAACAAGACCCAGTGGCACCACCTACAGGCGGATCTTGCTGAAACGTAATACCAGCGACGTCTTGTCGCAAAGAATGCAGATGCCAAATTTCGGAGGAATCCGACAAAGCAGTTAGGAGTTATCGCTTATGAAGCATTTGCACGAACATCCACTAAAGATCGGAACAAGACCCAGTGGCGCCACCTACATGCGGATCTTGCTGAAACGTAATACCAACAGACGTCTTGTCGCAAAGAATGCAGATGCCACATTCCGGAGGAATCCGACGAAGCATTTAGGAGTTATCGCTTACGAAGTATTTGCACGGACATGCACTAAAAATTGAAACAAGACCCAGTGGCGCCACCTACAGGCGGATCTTGCTGAAACGTAATACCAAGAGACGTCTTGTCGCAAAGAATGCAGATGCCAAATTTCGGAGGAATCCGACAAAGCATTTAGAAGTTATTGCTTACGAAGTATTTGCACGGACATGTCCGTGCATGCACGGACAAATAGAAGCAAGACCCCAGTGGCGCCACCTACAGGCGGATCTTGCTGAAACGTAATACCAAGAGACGTCTTGTCGCAAAGAATGCAGATGCCAAATTTCGGAGGAATCCGACAAAGCATTTAGAAGTTATTGCTTACGAAGTATTTGCACGGACATGTCCGTGCATGCACGGACAAATAGAAGCAAGACCCCAGTGGCGCCACCTACAGGCGGATCTTGCTGAAACGTAATACCAAGAGACGTCTTGTCGCAAAGAATGCAGATGCTAAATTTCGGAGGAATCCGACAAAGCATTTAGAAGTTATTGCTTACGAAGTATTTGCACGGACATGTCCGTGCATGCACGGACACATAGAAGCAAGAACCATTTTAAAGTCCCCGGCCGCGTTGCGGCGGGGGACAAAAAAGAGCGTAGTGGAAATAAATGTTCAATACTTTTTGTGTGCTTGGTAGATTTCCCAGAAACTTAAACCAGTCCAGGCTGACAATTGTAGGTTAAGTATGCGATCCTGTTTTCGGACCATAAGGATATGATTTACAAGTTTTCTATTCCCTTTAAATTTCCAGTTAACGTTAAAATCTAGTTATTCTCCTCAATCGACGTAACGGGAAATTGTCTCGTATCCGCAATATTACACGGATCTATATAGTCTGTCCATTTTAATTAGCCATCTACTTTGGAGCTTCTATAAAATAAGTAGTAAACTGCATAAATTTTCTTTTTTGCGTTGTATAGAACAAACTAAACTCTACAAAATGACTACCATTGTCCCGTGATATCGATAATATATCACGCTTGAAATAACTTTGTTATTATCTCCATATTAAACTCCGGTACATTTGTTTCATGTACCTAGGCTCAATCTCATAGGAAGACGTCATAATGTATTCGTGTCCACTAGCACAAAGGTCAACAATGCCATGTACGGTCATAGAGGTGTGTGCGATTTATCACTCGTTAATTTCACTGGGCATGGGATATAAGCGACCGCCTGTTATTGCTATATACGGCATCAATGACCTTTGTGACAGCAGACATGAATATATTATGACGTCCCCCTATATAATTCAGACCCGGTGCATGAACCAACTGTACTGAAGTTTTATATGAAGAAAATTACAAAGTTATTTCTAGCGTGATATATTATCAATATCATAAAGAAATCGTAGTCATTTTGCAGTTTGTTCTACACGCTGCAAAAAAGAATTTTTTTGCACAGTTAACTATTGATTTTTGACAAGCTCCAAAGTACACGACTAATTAAAATGAACACACTTTAATGCTCCCACAACATATAGACGCTAATTAATATTGACATTCAGTATATCATTTTAAAAGCAAGCGTAAGGGCCGACATTCAATATTCAGCCGTCGTCCATAAAACAATTTTCTCGTCAAGAATCGAAAGCTCTATTTCGTATGACAGGCAGCATCAATTCCAAATGTGTATGAAATAAAAATAATAACAACACAAGATGGTTTCCCACGAGAGAGAAGCGGTCAACAGTTTTCAATCATGTCAGCAAAATATTCCCAGAGTATGTATCTCAGTCACGCTTTGATTGTGTCTGTTCTTTTGAACACCATGGAGATGTAAAATACATGATATTCAAACGCCACTAGCTCTGTCTTTGCGCATATTCCTGTTACATCGTTATACAACATATGTTTGAAAATTCAATTGCTTATACCTCCCATGTTGTTTTGAGGACCCAGTGACGTTGACCCAGGAATGTTATAGGCCTAGAACACGCGTACGGCCTGTCTGTCTCTCTGTCTGTCTGTCTGTCTTCGATGGCACAATATCAAGAGAGCTTTACTCGGGTTTCTTCGATTTATAGTGGATTTTCATGAAATGTGTCAATAAAATTGACTTTGATATCAGTAATTATTATTTTTTTAGCAGTGAATTATAAGGACATTACTCACTCTAAAAAAATGATTTTTTACTGCATTAAAATAATACGGTACTTCTTACTTCCCTGCAGTAATTTAACAATTCGTATTTAACTGCAACGAGTTATCGATATGACGTCAGGCTAGCACACGGTACTGCTTTCTGTCTTTCTCCAGACGCTGTTTGGATAAACCATCATGGCATGTTATCGCCTAACTGCTAGGTAATTTTGACGTAATGTAATTAAATGAAACGTTAGACTTCAAGGCTGTCGGAAATATATTATGTTGAAAATGGCATTTGGCTCTTGGTCTTTTGCGCCTTGGTCCTTATTTAGAACGAAAGTTCAGATACATTTCTGTCGTGATACGACTTCTGAATTGATTCTACAATGTCATCCCACCAATACAATACATGAGCATTTATACCAATACGTTTTAATAAGCTACAGCACTAATTCCCGAAGAGGGCACTGTAACAGAAAAAATACAAATTACAATTTAACTGAGTAACACTGAAACCCCCTCCCGAAAAAAATATTAGGCAAATGATTATCTTACCTGTCAGTGTCTTTTTCACAGGTCTTTATCAACCACATGCACGCTATGTAGAAGGCCAAATGGTGAAATAATCGCTGGATATCAGTTCGCAATACACTTGTTGTGACTCCTTTTCTCTGTCAACTTCTTCTCCCCACGGACTTGGTTATAAAGGATTGATGAGCGATAACGAACCCGGATTTCTAAGAAACCCTGTCGAATTTTGGGATCAGTGCGTGGTTTCTGTCACAAAGCTCGAACTTTGCGTGAAGGCGTTGCCTGTATAACCTTGTGAAATCAGTTTTAGACATTCGTCGACGCTGTTTTGCGTCATCTTTTACTCTGAACGTTTGGAATATAAAAATTGGGCATTTGTACGAAATAGATATTTTTTTGTGCAGTTTTTTTTTACGCATTTTTGCGTCATTCTTTACTCTGAGCGTGCAGAATTGAAGAAATGGATTTTTGGCTTCACCAAATGGGAAAGCTAAAGAAGTTTCTCCTATATATGTTTGTAAACGTCAGTACTCCTTTCAGTACCCGTATAATTATAGGCACCTACTTACGGATAACATTTGTTTTGCACAGTCAGAAAAAGGTGATGACCCATCACCCTTTAATAATGATCATACAAGGCCATCACCTTTGAAAGTTAATGAGTTAGAGGCATCACCTTTAAATAATGACGGTCATCACCTTTTAAGGGTGATGATTTTCCTCATCATCCCTAACAGGCGATGGCCTAAACTTACAATCATTGCTTACCACGAGGTGATGGCCATCATTTTTAAAGAATGGTGGCTGTAATACATAACCCTCTCAGGGATATAGTTAACACATTTTTTCTGGTTGTGCGCTATGCTTTCATTTGTGTTCATCCTGGAAGACGCCAGGCTATTTTTTTCCAGGAGGTTACACCAGTGCAAAGTTGAAAGTGTAGGTCAATAATACAATCGTGTTTCCGGACTATGTGGGACGTAATTACAAGGTTTCCATTTTTAATTTCCAGTTAATGTTCAATCTAACATAACATAACACGTATCCGGTATTTCATACTTTTTCATGGTAGTTCAAGCTTCGTGAAGCATGCGGGATGTTTGATACAATGTAACCCATTGACTTTACGCATTCTTTCATAAATCATATTGGAGCATAGTTAAGTACGACAATGGTGACATCAGCGGGGTAAAGTATTACTCCAATTTTGAGACGAGTAAGGATTTCTCCGAAAAAAAGACTACTCTTGGCAAAACAATTACTCCAGTACTCCGCTAATACAAGACAGAATTAAATTATAAATAAACAAAATACATAATAAAATTACATGGATACGCTTGAATATGACAAATATTTTTCTGCTGAAAGACGAAGGATAATTCGATTGACGTATCGCGTCTCTTGAATTATCCTTCCGTCTTTCACTCAAAAATGTTTGTCGTGTTCAAGCACATCATTGTAATATCCTCCATATAGCGCCGAGATATTGGTGGACCGTCGTGGATATATATATATTAAAAAATAGGCGAGTTCAGTAGATTCCTCTATCTAGTTTAACCCTATCCCCCCCCCCCCCCCTTGTTATCAAACTTAAAACCCAACAGAAAATTAAGAGCTGGCACTATAATAAATTCATATCATGTTAAATTGGGGTCAGTTTGAGCCTATTTGAATACCCCTCCGAGCATTGGATCATAGGTAAATTGAAAAAGGTGGCAGTGGGTCAAAATTGTAATCGTCTCTGTTCTCGTAGAATCGACGCAAGAGAAAGCCCTAGGCATTCACGTAAATGTATATGTCCAGATATGATGCTGTGTCTAGGCTATCAATGGTTTCTTCAAATCCAGTGAAGGAGGATAATTATCATTCACAGCGTCGCTAATATATAGAGATCATCCGGTGCTAGGATGTCCTCTATATATAGTTATTATGATTTTTCTATTTTCATTTGACAATATGAATAAAGCTGTAAGAGTGTTAACTTTGCCGGCGCAAAATGTTTTGAAACAAAATTGGGGGGATTTGTTCTGAGGTCAGCTAATTCTAGTTATGAAAAATGGGAACTACCAATAACACAACGCCGAGGAGTCATCACATGTCTGCCAAAGCCAAATAAACCAAGAAATCTCTTGAAATATTTCGCTTTTCAGTGTTGGATATAAACTTATTTCGCCCTGTATTGCCAACAGATTGAAAAACAAACTAAGCAAAGTTATTAGTGAAGATCAGAATGGGTTCATCCCAGGCAGATCGATAGGGGAAAATATTAGACTGTTACACGACGTATTGCCTGAAACTAACAACAGGGAGATACCAGGATTGTTACTATCAATCGACTTTGAAAAATCTTTCGATTCCAGATCTTCGGATTTCATACACAAAACCAGCAAAGCTTTTAATTTTGGCGAGTCGATTCAAAACTGGTTAAAGCTATTTTATACAAACATACAGAGTTGCATAGTTCAAAACGGACACCCTTCATCATTTTTCGATTTAACCAGGGGTTGTAGACAGGGGGACCCGATATTTCCCTACTTATTTCTACTGCGCGTAGAGATTTTGGGCAAAAGTATCAGGGATAATGAAAACATTAAATAAATTGTCATGAATAATACAGAATACAAAATTTGCCAATATGCCGACGATACTCAACTAATCCTTGGCGGGTCAGAAGAATCCCTTCGAGAAGCCATAAAATGTTTGGTCAAATTTTATAAGTATTCTGGTTTGAAAATAAATGTGGAGAAAGCAAATGCAATGTGGATTGGATGTATGAGTAGTCTACAAGCAAAATTATGTCATGATATTAAGCTAGCGTGGGTAAATGAACTTATGGTGTTGGGGATAAAACTTAGTTCCATGATTTTCTTGATATTTGGAAGATAAATTATTTATCGAAACTCAACATTCTGAAACAAGAATTATCCAGATGGAAGCTCAGAAATTTGAATTTATTTGGAAAAATATCTATTGTAAAGTCCCTAGCCTTGTCAAAGCTCGTACATCTCTTCCTTGCCTTACCCAACCCACCTGACGATGATATGAAATAATTAAATAACATTCTCTTTAAATTCATCTGGAACGGAGGAACTGATAGGATAAAGGGGGTTATATTGACACAAGACTATAAATACGGGGAGCTGAGAATGACCAATGTGAAGCATTTTGTTCAGTCATTGAAGACATCGTGGATAGAAAAATTAATTCTACACAAAGGGAAGTGGCAAAACATGGTGGTTGAATACTGTGATGAAATATGTAGCCTAGGGTCAGAGTATATGAAAGTAATGATACGGTACGTAATATTGAGAATCCTTTTTAGAAAGATACATTCGAGACATGGTACACAGCCAAATTTCCACATGTTGGTACCATGTGGTAACTGAATGCTAACCGCAAGAAAGGCCCCTTGAACAGTACACCTCGATACAGTACCAACCAGTACTGACCAGTATTCACACAGTACCACTCAGTAACTGATCAGTACTGATTGGATACCGTACAATACCACACGGAACAGGACTGAACAGTACTGCATGGTAACTGAACAGTAACCCACCTGTTACTGTGCTTTACTGCTCAGTTACCTCTTGGAACCAGGCTGTTGCTAACTGACATGTACTGCTCAGTTCAGTTCTGAGCTGTGATTACCACACAGGAACTGTTCAGCTACAGCTCAGTTCTTACGTGTATGGTGGGCCTTTCCGTTCAGTACCATTCAGTAGTGTATAGCTCAGTACATGTCTATGAAAAACTTTCAAAATTCTAATTTATTCGTAGAAAACTGGTACAAACTTATTAAAATAATGAACATTAATGAATTGAAACTAATATATTGAATGAAAGCGACCTTCTTACAACAGATTGATTAAATCTATACCGCAACTATGAAAATGTGACCTGGAAGTGAATTATTCTCAAGTCAACCCAAGTCATCCCTGTATGACCCAATATTTAGAAATATTGATAAGGCAAGTGAAGGGATGTAGGAGCTACTATGATATTTTAAATAACGCAAATCATATGTCCGCCACACCTTGCGCCAAATTCGAAAACTATTTAAATAAAGACGGGAAAATATTTTGGACAGCTGCATTCCTACCATACGGTGCACATATTCCACAAAATTAAAGGACTTACAACTCAGATTCCTGCAAACTCCTTCTTGCACAAAATCAGTAAAGCTGAAAACGATCTTTGTGATATCTGTGGGAAAACCAGAGAATAGAACACTTGTTTATAGAATGTGAAATGGTCGCCAGGCTGTGAACGGATATGGAAATATGACGTAAAGATGTAACAAAGTTAAGAGGCAGCATAACTAAAAAGAAAATAGTATTTGGCTGGGGAAGGGGGCAAAAAGTAATGCATATACTGATGCTTTTAACCCTATCTGGCCTGGGCTTTTTGGGACGTATCCTGACCTGGGGGTTGTGGTGGGGGGGGGGGCGCGAAATGGTTCCCCCTAATTATTTTTCTTACCCCTTCAGCTAGGGAACTGAAACTTACCACACTATACCGTCCAAGGTCTACCAGAAAATGTAACAAAGTCCAACATGGCCGCTTTGATGACGTCACAGTGACGTCATTTTCAAAAATAGCATTTTTCGATCGGATTTTCCGAATTTTTTATTTATGAAATTTATTCGCAAAAACTGCCAGATAAATTAGTAAATATTAATGTGATGTGAAATAAAATAGTTTTTGCCCACTATTCGTCGCGGAAAAGCAGAAATTTGAAGAAATATGACAAAAACATCACTTTTCTGGGACCCCACGTTGCCGCCATCTTGAATTTACTCATGATCCTCTGCTCCGAGGGTTATGCATATAGGCTGAAAATGACCCCAATATGATAAGCTATAAAGTTAAGGAGCTTCAGCTCTCCATTTTTTGTCGTTCAGGAGATAGCGCAGAAAGTTTGGTAGGGAGGGCCATTTCGCCGCCCCCCCCCGCCCCCTCCCCCCAGGACAGGTAGGGTTAACAAAATATTATATATATATACAAAAAAATTGAGAAAATCTCATCTAGATATCATAGCGCTATTACGTTTTCTTAACAATCATTACAAGATGGAAAAGTATGCTACTACTTTGGAGAGCAGAATAGAACAAATCTATGAAAAATAGATATTGTTTCACCGCTTTTTTAATAATATGCAGCAGTAGTGGACTTATAAATGTAGGTCAAACAATGATGTATCCATTAATGAATAACAAAGGGAGGCAACTTTGCATGAATGCAGCAAAGTAGACCCAAAATGGAGGGCACCTTAACTTATATATGATTTGAAGGATATAGTTGATTTAACGAATTTGCCTTTTCTATGTCAGAGCTGGGACGAATATAGAAGGGATATGAAACGTACCCCAACATCAAAGGCGCCGCCGCGAGCTCCCGCTGAACGTATGTCTCGCCTGCCAGGTCTCGCGCTCTACGCGCGTGAGCCTTTGCATCGCCTAGTTTTCCTAACGAATTCATTCCAGATTTTACCAGATTTATAGACGTTCTTCTCCTGTAATTTGCATGAGAGTATTTGATCGAGACGGGTACTATTTTGAGAGAAGAAACTTTTGAGTGATTTTCATCGAAAAGATGCATATTTTCATGACAGCTTTCGACCGCTCTGCGCTGCCGATAACTGAGCGGCTGGAGCGGCGAGGAAACTCAGTTTTCCCCTTCTTTGTGATCAAACTTCTCATTTATCTCAATTTTTGAAGTATATCTGTGCTAGTTTTTACAAAATATGCAAGCATGTCATTGACAGTACGCGAAATGTTTTAATTTTCCATTTTCGTTTTTGTAAATAATTGATCGTGAAAATCGTAAAAATGCCAAATATGTAGAATTCTGAACAAATCTCACAATTCTTGTACGTTTTTGTGATTGAACTACTCTTTTGGGTCATATGTTTTTTTAGATATTTTTTCTCTGTGCACTAGTTTTGTTTCTTGTCGTTTGCATGATGTATTCCTTTTGCCACTCGTTAAGCTGTAAAGGATTTTTTTTGTCACCAATCTTGGCCTAAATTGAGTTGACTGGCGTTCATGTTAATGGAGCCTAGTTGACAAGCACGTGTATTCGCCCAGCATTGACCAGCGAAAGAGGGCGGGGCTCGCAGCGGAGCACACGTGACGGCCTTTTGCGCACAAAAGCCAATCAGTGACGAGGCGTACTAATTCACCAATCACTAATCACTCATTAACATATCAATTAGCGAGACAGACCCTAGTTCAAAGAGAGGTGCCGCGTTTCCTATCCCTCTATACTCGTCCCAGGTCAGAGGGATTTGTATGCGTCTATGTACACTGTAAGAATTGGCGACATTTTTAACGTCTCAAAATGAAACATGATTTTGTCCCAACTTTTGGGACATGTGAGTACGTACATATTTCATTTGGAAACGGCTTCATGTTTCAATTTGAAACACGTGTCATCCTTATATGTGTTAATGATGTCTCAATATGGGCATGTCGTCGTTATACATGTGTCTGTTTGAATGTTTGAATACATGTGTTGTATGTACATCTCTCAATCTGAAACATGTTACGGCCGACTTCTTGTTTCAAAACGAAACGTCTAAGCCCAAACATGACTTTGTCCCAACTTTTGGGACATGTCGCAACCGAAACGTGTCCGAACATGTCTCAAACTTGGAAGTGATTCAAAATAGTCTATCTCCCATTACATGTTTCATCAGATCGCCAGATCGCCTGTGAAGAAACAGAAATACACGAATCGTTTATTAAATTCAGCTTGCATCAGTTTTTATTCTCTCATCTTCGATGGAAGTCCAATACGGGTGTAAATCAACAATAACGATAGGCTACAGACAGGAACATATACAATAGACAAGCTTAATTGCTTCTCAGGTTAACAATGAATGTGATCATTCCAGACAGATATATGTTCGGTACATGTACATCATAATTCCTGATGTGAACCCATTTATCATGGCTTGCAAATTGTTCATGACAATAATGTGCTCATGTTTTGGTGAACCAGATCACAGATTTACACCAAATGGTACATCTACATTCAGATATTAACCAAAATTTAACCAATAATAATTTACTCAAGTTGCCACATCAGTAGTATATAAACCGCAAATTGGACCGGATTGACCTACTTTTGGGGGAAACTGGGGGCGGCTCAGCTCTCGACCAATCAGAAGCGAGTATTTCAAATCCGTCACAGAGCTCTCGTCCAATCAGAAGCGAGTATTTCAAATTGACCAAAAAGCTACCTCCAGCACAGGAGAGTTCCAATTTTTCCAGGTCAAAAATAGTTCCATGTATTCATCCGCGGTTATGCGGTTTTGGTGGTGATGCGGTCGCGGAGAAAAGCTTCCGCGGAGAAAAAGTAGTCCCTAGATAAAATGGTCCGATTGGGTCGAGTGAGGTATCAAAGTGAAGCTTAGGTGAAGGGGCATCTAATGGCTTGGGTGTGGGGTTGAAATATCGGCCTTCTGCGCATGCGCGGTGGCCGAAGGGTATGAAAATAGCCGTGTTGGAGCTAGGGGAGTCCCTAATGGTCCAATGGGGACGAGTGAGGTATCAAAGTGAAGCTTAGGTGAAGGGGCATCTAATGGGCTGGGTGTGGGGTTGACATAGCGGCCTTCTGCGCATGCGCGGTGGCCGAAGGGTATGGAAATAGCCGTTTTGGAGCTAGGGAGCCCCTGATGGTCCAATGGGATCGAGTTAGGTATTAAAGTGAAGCTTAGGTGAGGGGGCATCTAATGGGCTGGGTGTGGGGTTGACATATCGGCATTCTGCGCATGCGCGGTGGCCGAAGGGTATGGAAATAGCCGTTTTGGAGCTAGGGGAGCCCCTAATGGTCGAATGGGGTCGAGTGAGGTATCAAAGTGAAGCCTAGGTGAAGGGGTATTTGCTGGCTGGGTGGGTGCATGTAAAATTTTTCCTGAAAAAAAAAAAAACGGAAAACGGACTTTATCGAAAAACCTGGGAAAATGCCTATATGGGGTATGGGGGTATATAGGTCGCCGGGCTTAACGGGGCTTGTCTATCAATAGAGTTATCTCCCCCTAGTTCCAGGGTGGGTGTATGTAAAAATTTTCCTGAAAAAATACGGAATACGGACTTTATCCTAAATTACGGGAAAATGCCTATATGGGGTATGGGAGGTATAGGACCATCCTGGGAAACGTACTTCTATACATTTGCGGTAGGGTTGTGGGGTCTCGTTTTACTCGTCTCGTCATTTAGAACATGATAGGAAGTGTCCCGTGCGAATCGGTGAAATTTTTGAAAAAAGTCACCGAACCCCATATAGTCCCATACTGAGGGTATAGGATCAATGTTTGTCCCCCTGGGAAACGTACTTCTATACATTTGCGGTAGGGTTGTGGGGTCTCGTTTTACTCGTCTCGTCATTTAGAACATGATAGGAAGTGTCCCCGTGCGAATCGGTGAAATTTTTGAAAAACGTCATCGAGCCCCATATAGTCCCATACTGGGGTATAGGTTCAATGTTTATCCCCCTGGGAAACGTACTTCTATACATTTGCGGTAGGGTTGTGGGGTCTCGTTTTACTCGTCTCGTCATTTAGAACACGATAGGAAGTGTCCCCGTGCGAATCGGTGAAATTTTTGAAAAAAGTCACCGAGGCCTGGGTAGGCCCATGGGCCTATACTGCATGGCTATGGGTGTATAGGCCCATACGGGGTGGACATGTTGGAGTCTAGGTGGGCCACTCATGGTCCAATGGGGTCGAGTGAGGTCTTATTTTGAAGCTCTCGTGGAGGAGCACTTGACTACACTAATGGTTCGTCCGTGTTCAATAGTCTGCGCATGCGCAGTCTGGTCGTAGCATAGAAAACAGGCATTTTGGGTGCTATGTAGGGGTGTGTTTGGGTTAGAGATGAGCTAATCACGGTTCGAATGGGTCGTGTGAGGTGTCAAAGTGAAGCTTGTGTGGGGTAGAGTCAGAATGGTGTGTTTTTGAATGCATGTCGCGTTAATCTGCGCATGCGCAGTTGGTTGTAGTAAGTAAAGTGGCCATTTTGGGGCAGTGAAGGAAGGTATTTGGGGTCGAGATGGGCTATTCACGGTTCAAATGCGTCCTGGAAGGTGTCCTCTTGTAGTTCTCGGGGTGTACATTCCGATTTGAGGGATGTCCGCGTCATCTGTGACGTCATCGGTGACGTCATCGGTACGAGTAGTAGCGAAAGTGGACATTTTCGGGCAGTACATGAAGGTATTTGGGATCGAGATGGGCTATTCACGGTTCGAATGCGTCCTCGAAGGTGTCATCTTGTAGTTCTCGGGGTGTACATTCCGATTTGAGGGATGTTCGCGTCATCTGTGACGTCATCGGTGACGTCATCGGTACGAGTAGTAGCGAAAGTGGCCATTTTCGGGCAGTACATGAAGGTATTTGGGGTCGAGATGGTGCGGTAGGAATATCATTCTGCGCATGCGCAGACGCAATGCGGAGCTCTCGTCCAATCAGAAGCGAGTATTTCAAATCCGTCACAGAGCTCTCAGCCAATCAGAAGCGAGTATTTTGACCCGGTGCATTATGGGCCATATCCAAGATGGCGGCACGTATGTTCAAGATGGCGGCACATCCGGTGTCGAAAACTGGCCATTTCGTCGGGATGTGGTCACCTAGTGTCGAAAACTGGTCCTTGTATGGGTCCTGCTAGACGTTTTGACGCCATGATATAGACCGGAGAGAGACAGAGAAAACAACAACAACAAGGATGACACATGAGGGAACAACAACAACAACAAGTTTTTTTTCATATAGTTTATTTTCCCCTCCATCATAACATACCCACGCTGGGGGAGCCGCGTTGGGTATGTTTACAATTCAAGAAAGACTCTTGTCCAATCAGAGACCGCCATTTGCATCTGTCCTGTTCCTGTCCGTTAGATGTATTCTTGTCCAATCAGAAGTCGCCATTTCAGAGAGTTCCTTCTTCGGTCATGTTCATTCTGAACCGTTTATTCTAATCATCGTCGGCCAGGCCTGGATACCGTTGAGGCCACATATCCTCAGATAGTTGTTTGTGCATTCTGAGTATCTATCAGTGCATGGGTGAATACTTTCATCCGATGGGGATGGTGGTCAGTTTAACCACGAAGAACGTAACATTGGTCACCCTCTCCACTTGCCATTTTGTGTTTTGTCGTTGTTGTCGTATCCATTCCAAACTATCCACGCTGTCCAGTTCCTTCAGCATCGTCTCCAGTGCCGCACGATGGATAATGGTGAAAGGCTGGTCAAACACCCGGGTATTATTGCTGGGATAAAAGTAACGG
>JAVTVY010014844.1:0-17500 GCA_036873755.1 Hanleya hanleyi | reverse complement strand
CAGTGAAGATAAGCCCGGGGAGACGAACGCCACGGGTGATGCGATGACGGAGAGCTCGCCTATACCCACAGTTCAGAAGAGCCTGGATATCCAGCCGGACTCCACCGTTACGGTTTCGAGTCAACATCGAACCTTTTCTGGAAGATGCGGTGGATGTTCCCAGCGATCTCTTACCCGAAGATCATCCAGTGCGTGAGATGTATCGACGCCATTGGTCCATGATGCGACACTGATTTCATCGGCATCGCCCGATATTGGACATCCGTCTACGTAGCTACGTGGAAGCCATCTTCAACGACCAAGATACAGCCTTCAAGTTAAATCTCACTTTTGGATACATTCTTCGCCATAAACAGACAGACCAGCTCCGTTACTTTTATCCCAGCAATAATACCCGGGTGTTTGACCAGCCTTTCACCATTATCCATCGTGCGTCACTGGAGACGATGCTGAAGGAACTGGACAGCGTGGATAGTTTGGAATGGATACGACAACGACAAAACACAAAATGGCAAGTGGAGAGGGTGACCAATGTTACGTTCTTCGTGGTTAAACTGACCACCATCCCCATCGGATGAAAGTATTCACCCATGCACTGATAGATACTCAGAATGCACAAACAACTATCTGAGGATATGTGGCCTCAACGGTATCCTGGCCTGCCCGACGATGATTAGAATAAACGGTTCAGAGCGAACATGGCCGAAGATGGAACTTTCTGAAATGGAGACTTCTGATTGGCCAAGAATACATCTAACGGACAGGAACGAATATGAAACATGCAAATGGTGGCCTCTGATTGGACAAGAATCTTCTTGAATTGTAAATATACCCAACGCGACTCCCCCAGCGTGGGTATGATGCAACATCGGGGAGAATAAACTATATGAAAAAAACTTCTTGTTGTTGTTGTTCTCTCATGTGTCATCCTTGTTGTTGTTGCTGTTGTTGTTCTCTCTCCGGACTATATCACGGCGTTATGTTAGAGTGTTAAGGTGTAACGACGGGCGTTGACAGGCATCACTGCATTTCGAAGAATTAGTGACAATTCCATGGAATATCAGAGCTTCTGAGCTATTTCACCAGGGCGTTGAAGCATTAAGAATGGTGTTGGTGGGCGTTGCTACAAGATGACACCTCGCACGATCCATTTGGACCGCGGATGGTCCATCTCTACACCAAATAACATCCTTCACTACCCCAAAAGGCTCACTTTCGCTAATACTCCTACTGATGACGTCACCAATGACGTCACAGATGCTGTAAATATCTCTCAAATTTGGGTCTACACGCCAAGAGCTACAACATGACACCTCCCATGACGCATTCGCACCGCAGATGGTCCATCTCTACACCAAATAACATCCTTCACTACCCCAAAAGGCTCACTTTCGCTAATACTCCTACTGATGACGTCACCAATGACTTCACAGATGCTGTGGACAGTCCTCAAATCGGGATCTGCACCCCGAGAACTACGAGATGACACCTCCCACGACGCATTCGGACTGAGAATAGAGCATCTCTACCCAAAATACTTTCCTGCACTGCCCCAAAATGCTCACTTTCGCTACTACTCGTACTGATGACGTCACCAATGACGCCACAGATGCTGTGGACAGCCCCCAAATCGGGGTCTACACCCCGAGAGCTACAAAATGACACTTCCCACGACACAATCGGATAAGGGATGGTCCATCTCTACACCAATACCTTCCTGTACTGCCCCAAAATGCATACTTTCGCTACTACTCCTACTGATGACGTCACCAATGACGCCACAGATGCTGTGGACAGCCCCCAAATCGGGGTCTACACCCCGAGAGCTACAAGATGACACCTCCCACGACACAATCGGATAAGGGATGGTCCATCTCTACACCAAATACCTTCCTGTACTGCCCCAAAATGCACACTTTGGCTATTACTCCTACTGATGACGTCATCGATGACGTCGCAGATGACGGGAACATCCCTTAAATCGGAATGTACACCCTGAGAACTACAAAATGACACCTTCCAGGACGCATTCGGACCGTGAATAGTCCATCTCTATCCCAAATACCTTCCTTCACCGCCCCAAAATGGCCACTTTACTTACTACATGCGCAGATTGACGCGGTTTGCACTTAAAAGCACATCATTCTGACTCTAACCCACACAAGCTTCACTTTGACACCTTCCACGACCCATTCGGACCGTGAATAGTCCATCTCTACCCCAAACACACACCCACATACCCCAAAAATGCCTGTTTTCTCTACTACGGCCAGGCTGCGCATGCGCAGATTGACGCGACTTGCACTTAAGAGCACGCCATCCTGACTCTAACCCACACAAGCTTCACATGGATACCTCACACGACCCATTCGAACCGTGAATAGTCCATCTCTAACCCAAACACACACCCACATACCCCCCCCAAAATGCCTGGTTTCTATACTACGGGCCAGACTGCGCATGCGCAGACTATTGAACACGGATGAAGCATTAGCCCAGTCGGATGCTCCTCCACGAGAGCTTCAAAATAAGACCTCATACTACCCCATAGGACAATTAGGGACTCGCCTAGACCCCAACATGTCCACCCCGTATGGGCCTATACTTCCATAGCCATGCAGTATAGGCCTATGGGCCTACCCAGGCCTCGGTGACTTTTTCCAAAAATTTCACCGATTCGCTCCGCAACACTTCCTATCATGTTCTACATGACGAGACGTGAAAAACGAGACCCCACAACCCTACCGCAAATGTATAGAAGTGGGTTTCCCAGTAGGATAAACATTGAACCTATACCCCAGTATGGGAATATATATTTATATATATATATGTCTATATGGGGCTATATCGTACTTTTTCAAAAATTTCACCGATTCGCTCCGCAACACTTCCTATCGTGTTCTACATGACGAGACTAAGAAAAAGAGACCCCACAACCCTACCGCAAATGCATAGAAGTACGTTTCCCAGGGGGACAAACATCGGTCCTATACCCCAGTATGTGACTATATGAGGCTATATCGTACTTTTTCAAAAATTTCACCGATTCGCTCCGGGACACTTCCTATCATGTTTGTCTTGACGAGACTAAGAAAACGAGACCCACAACCTATACCGCAAATGTCGAGAAGTAGGTTTCCCAGGATGGTCCTATACCCCCATACCCCATATAGGCATTTTCACGTAATTTAGGATAAAGTCCGTATTCCGTATTTTTTCAGGAAAAATTTTACATACACCCACCCTGGAACTAAGGGGAGATAACTCTATTGATAGGCAAGCCCCGTTAAGCCCGGCGACCTATATACCCCCCATACTCCATATAGGCATTTTCCCGGATTTTTCGATAAAGTCCGTGTTCCGTTTTTTTTTTCAGGAAAAATTTTACATGCACCCACCCATGTTTGGATGCCCCTTCACACAGGCTTCACATGGATACCTCATAGAACTCCATCGGCCCATTAGTGGCTCCCCTAGCTCCCAAAACGTCTATTTCCATACCCTTGGGCCACCGCGCATGCGCAGAATGCCGATATTTCAACCCCACACCCAGCCCATTAGATGCCCCTTCACATAAGCTTCACTTTGATACCTCACTCGACCCCATTGGACCATTAGTGGCTCCTCTAGCTCCAAAACGTCTATTTCCATACCCTTGGGCCACCGCGCATGCGCACAATGCCGATATTTCAACCCCACACCGAGCCCATTAGATGCCCCTTCACGAATGCTTCACTTTGATACCTCACTCGACCCAATCGGACCATTTTATCTAGGGACTACTTTTTATCCGCGGAAGCTTTTTCCCGAGACCGAATCACCGCCAAAACCGCTGCCAGACCGCATCACCGCGGATGAATACATGGAACTATTTTTGACCTGGGAAAATTGGAACTCTCCTGTGCTGGAGGTAGCTTTTTGGTCAATTTGAAATACTCGCTTCTGATTGGTCGAGAGCCGCCCCCAGTTTCCCCCAAATTTGCATAAATCGGCGGGAATTTGCTCTTTGTATACTACTACTGACACATCTAATTATGGATATACTCGGGGTAAATATATCGTTCCCCAGTGGTTTCTGACTCTAATAAGTGAGATATTGTAATCGACAGTAGAGAAATTGAGAATATTATTAAAGGAAAACGAGATGGGGATAAATTATATTACTAATTGGTATGTAAAGATTAGATTAATAAAAAAGTGGGTACCTGGGTTTTGGAAGATGACCTAGATGAAGCTGGGAAACGGATTGCCATGGAACAGAATATTCGTATCCTACGACAAGCTCCAATAAGATATGAATAAGAAGAGCAAATTTATGAGTAATTAATCGGATGAAATAGCATTAGAAGATGAAAATGTTGATCATGATCATTGTGGTGAATACTGAATATTTTGAGTGTATTGATATTAATTAAAGATTTTCAGATTCCCTGCAGATAAGAGAGGAAACGAGAATTTAACCAAGTGGGTAGGTATGGATGGTGAATGTGTGTAGGTACGAGTCGTAAATAATCTCTATCATTCTCTTTTACAGAGCTTAACTGCATGGTAGTTCTGGGAAAACTGAATCCATTCAAATCAGCGTACGTAATTTGTTTGGATAAAAGTTGTGCGTCGGTGACCTGATCACAACAAAACATTAGCGGATTGTAAGTGAACGGTTTCAGCATATTCTTTACCTTGGTAAGAAAAATGAATTCGAAATAAACCCATTTTTCTTCATCTGATATTGGGAACTCCCCAAGATGGGTACACTAGAAAAAAAATAGACCCACTCATAAGATTGAAAAACTTATTTCCAGACCTAATTTTGGAGCGTTCTTCACAGCTGAGGGAATAATTGACATTTCTTTTTCGATCTGGGAACACGTGTTTAAAATTCATCATATGCCGGTACCAAACAGACCAAAAATGGTCCAAATTTGCCAAGAAGAACAACTACAACTGTTGCTGACTCAGGTTGGGACGGATGTAAAGAAAGCCACTATTCAGGCAGTTTTAAAACTTTGTAAAAGTTACAAAACTTTGCTTCCGGTATACTAGAGACAAATAGTTACTTATCGCAATGTTAGACAAAATATTGCAAATAGTATGTCATTATATCCTCAAAAAAGGAGACGGGGATATCATGAAGAAAGATTACGCGAGAGTCGAACCCCCTTTGAGTTCGTAGGGTGTGCAGCGAATAAGTTTATTCGGGGTCACGACTTTAAGTGACCTCCAACAATTTGCAGATAGAATTGTTACAGAGATAGCTTTATGATCCAAACTGCTAGCCCTGTTACCTCAACCGTACATGCCAGGAGATTGCCTCATCCGGGTTGGTTCCAAATATAACTACTCCAAACCGGTTTAGGCCCGAAGCTTGAACTTCGGGAATCTCCGTTGCATGCTCTGAGATTGCCAGATTGGGATGGGACTTTGAACGAACGAGACATACTTTAAAAATTCGGGTTGGAATGGAGGGAAGATTTTAATGGGGGATGTTTTAACTCTATATCGTTCTAGATGTTGCTAGGCGGGGCACACCTTTCTACGACATCTGGCGTCGAAGTGAAAGAATATTTTATTTTAAAATCACGGTTGAGAACCCATTTATGCCTGGAAGACTGAAAAATTCCCGGTAAACAAGCGCGGTATAGAAGCCGGCCATTTTCCCTTTGTTGGCGAACCCCCAACCCCTGTTGTATTGGCCGGCTATTTACGGGTAGATTGTAGGCCGAATTGTTTTACCGGGAGAAGGCCATCCTGACTGGGCTATTCTAGTTGATGATTCTGTATTAATCCTTTCACGGCTGGCAGGCTCTCAATTGTGTTAGACAATTTAGCACAGGGTTTTCTTTGTCTCGGCTGATAGGCTAGCTACGCGATAGTGAAATTTGACAATATGATCACACCGGTCTGTGTGATATACATGTAGGGGTCGGTTAGCCGTTTCCCCCCTCTTTCGTTTATAGTGAAATTTGACAATATGATCACACCGGTCTGTGTGATATACATGTAGGGGTCGGTTAGCCGTTTTCCCCCTCTCTCGTTATGAAACTAGACGTGTGTTCAGTTCAGTCCATGCTATCAAATATTTTTCTGGTATATAGCCGGCTGAGCTCGCTAACATTTCTTGTAAATAGTGTATCGGTCGTATGCATTCAATAAACTTGGCGTCGCTGTATATACAGTACCGGTATTATTACCCTGTGACAGGCGAGCTGTGTTATTAGCAAGGCCAAGGCGGCATAATTTGGCGTACTGTCGACAACATATATAGATCAGTGTAATGTGGCAATTAATCGTTTCGCCTCTTTGAGAGACTCGATATGCTCAATTCGGTCCGTGTTATTAAATATATTCCTGGTATTTAGCCAGTTGAACTATTCAACATTTATTGGGAATAGTGTATTTACTCTATTCATTTATTGCATTTGGTGTCGTCGTGTATACAGCATTATTGTCCTGTGATAAACGCGAAGTGTTATTAGTAGTGGCATTTTGGCCGTTCGTGGTCAATAGATTGGTAAAAACCGGATAAATTGACTCGGTGGTATTGAATCCGATTTGAGCCTGGCAGGGTTATACAAATTTCTTGCGCTGTAAAACTTACCTTCACATACCTTATTGCTATCGTGTTCCTACGCGATTGCTCTATTGTAAAACCTTACCACAGAACCAAAAGAAATAGTCCCTGTAATGCCCAATGCCCATGCGCGAGTACCCAGAACCCTCTCTGTCTGACCACGTGACTTCCTTCTTTCCTCTACAACCGTAGCGGTCAGACGTAGTTTCTAGTGCTCTGTAAAAAAAAGTCTCGAGATCTACATCTGGAGTACCACGCAATTCCTAGTTCATTACCTTGGATTACCTCGGAGATTCCCTGGGATATTTACCTGGAGAAGAGAGTGGAATATTACCAAATTCCTGTGATTCTGGATACCTACATGGACTTCTACAAACGTCAGGGAGTATACGTTGGAATCATAATAAAGATGGCGTCCGTCTTCTGTGTTCTTTGTGGACAGTCTAAACCCACGACGGACCCGCACTCAGCATGTCCGCCGTGTTGCGGAATGTGAGCTATGGCCCGACAATATATTCGAACAGTATCTTGTCAGTTCTTATGCCGGAGAAATTCTGCCGCCACCCGGCTTTGTTAGGGCCGAGAGCTTGGTCGCCTCTCCGTCTCGCTCCACTGTGAACGAGCCGGACGAGTCTGCCTCTGTTGATATGTCCGTAACCCAAGATACGGAGTTAATTTCGCCTCGTAAATTACCGAATGTTGTTACAATTTCTCCTCCTCCATGCACTAATTCTGTTTTAGGGACCAAGGTGGGGAACAAAGATGGCGGGCACCCTGCAGGTAAAGTATTGCACGGGACGCCCTTGACCTTGACCTTTGATCCATCATCTGTGACGTCACTTCCGACCAAAGGTTCCCTGTTCAGGATAGTGAATCCGGAGAGTGTGACTATACCCCCCGTCAAGGATCCGTCACTTCCGGAGAATCTGTCAAACATCTCGGTCCAGCCCATCTGCGTCTACAAAAATTACGGAGATGCCTGCTGCTTCATCGACTGTAATATCACCAGTTCCTGTGCAGTCTACGGTGATTATTACACCTGTTTCCGGTTTTGCTGAGTCTCGCCATTCTCTTCTGAATGTGCCGAAACTATCCAGGGCGCCTCTGCAACAGCCGTTGTCAGCACCCCCACAGCTTACTCAACCGGTACATCTTCCACGTATGCCTGTGTCCAGCTACGACTTCCGGCCTACGGTAGCTCCGATTATATCGGATGCTTACATGCAACCTCTTACATCATACCTTCCGGTATCATCGTCTCACATCGGAACTTCCGCTGCTTTTCCTGCGCATGCTCCGACGTCGGCTACTACATCCTACTATAGGACTGCCTCTACGTACGATGTTCCTGTTACTTCATCGGTATATGGTGTCCCGGGTCTTTCATCGATGTATGATACTCGACTTCCGGTTACGTCATCGGTGTATAGCAGTCCGGCTGATCCCTATAGTGCGCCTCCGTACTCTCCACTTCCTGTGCGTAGTGCAGTATATAGGCCTACATCGTATCCTTCGGTGGCTTCTGTAGCCCGACCATTTGATGTACCCCGTCGAGTGTATCCTCCTGCACGTATACCTCTAGACGTCCGACTTCCGGTACATCGGGTGCTTACTTCCGTTCTCCATCTCCTAGGCCTGTGAGATATGCTATGCCATATCATGCGCCTATACCGAGACGGCAAGTTAGGGTTGATCACCCACATCTGCCTAGATACCCAGCTAGGCCTGTGATGTCACAGTATGCGGCTGCTTCCGGTTCCGCCTTACTTCCTCCTTCTGATAGGCAGTGCCCCCCAGCAGCATCTATTTCTGCCAGCCTGTCCGACAGGTTTAATAGATTATCTGCTGATTTTGCAGCCCTTCAACGTGACATGATGATGCCTCCACCACCACCACCGACACCACTTTCGGTCCCTGAGTGGGCTGGCTATCAACCTCGCCCCGTGTCATCAAGACGGCCGACTTCCGCTACCCAAGCTCAGCTACCACTTGATCTCTCGTGGGGTAGTAGACCTACACCTCCTTCGTTTGTGCCCAGGTTTACCTCTGCGGATCCTGTGACAGTGGCTAACGCAGAGTCGGAAGCGGAAGAACGGACTTCCTTGTTTGATGCTGATCCGGATCTCGCGGCGTCCAGTTATTCTGAAATATTAGCACGCCTCTACGAGTTATTTCCGGATATGACTCCTCCGCCAGTTGTGGAATCGAGACGGGTCACTGCGATGTCGGATCTCAGACAAGAACCTACTCATCGCACATCACTTCCGCCGTCCAGAGCCGTTTTTGAATGTGCTGAGCGCATGCGGGATGCCTTCTCTCTGCCTAAGACCGAAGATGAGAGGCAACGACAACAGGAATCTAGATCTCCGTTTAAGAAATCTACTGGTGTCTTCCCGCTGGAGCGACCCGTTTTTCGGTCCTATTCAGTGCACGGTTCACCCTGGCGTGATCGAGCTGCGGTCCAGGAACCAGAACTCGATCAGTTTATTGGAGCCACTCCGCCTAAGAAGGATATTCTTCTTTCTGTTCGTCAGATTTGTCTCCTGGAGGACACTTCGAGACAGGAGGTAGCGATTACTTCCCATCTAGACTGGTTTTTATATGCCATTCGTACGATACTTAATCGCATACCTCAGACGTCATCTTCCGGTTTTGTTTCCGTTCCTGTCGATGACGTCAACCTGATGAAGGACTTCCTGACGGCAGCTGCGCGTGCGGACGCGGACTTGATGGCATCTTCAGTCTTCATGTCCGCTACGTTCGTACACCTAAGGCGTCTCTCACTGTCGGCGGCCCTGCCTACGTATACCCCGGCCAGTGTGAGATCAGCCTTAAGGGAGCAGTCCCGCGCCTCGGGACTTCTGTTTGCGGGTATTATCCCAGTGCTGCAGAATGAAATGTCCGCTGCCAGGACTACGCACTCCTATTTTGCATCTCAACAGAGGAAGCGATCGGCCCCAGAGACCTCGACATCGTCTTCCTCGGCCCCGAAGAAAGCTTCTTCAAGTTCTTCTTCCGGGGCTGGTAACAAAAAGGATGCGCCCTCCTCTTCGAAATCAGGCGGAGGTTCGAAGGGAGCGGGGAGCGGCCACTCTAAACGTGGAGGCGGAAAAGGGAAGTCCGCTAAAGCTCCCAAGAAATGAGGGCACGGGCCATGCAGATGTTCGTTCTGCATGGCGAGACCGCACGTTGCCGCTGTTCTCAATTCCACCAGATCCGGCGCTTCCGGTAGGCGGGAGAATTGCAAGTTTTTGACGGAATTGGGAGGCAATCCAGGCGGATTCGTGGGTGTTGAACACCCTACGTCATGGGTATCGGCTGGAGTTCGCCACAACTCCCCCGTTGACTTCGTCACCCAAGTCGTCTCGAATTCCTGTGCGTCGGGAGCACCTGATGGAGATTCAGAGGTCCGTGGACAAGTTGGTAGTGAAGGGTGCTGCTATAGAACTTCCGCCAACCGATATGTCCCCGGGCTTTTATTCTCCGGTGTTCCTGGTCCCCAAGAAGAACACCACCGAAATGCGTGTGATCATAAACTTACGCCGGTTAAACAAGGACTTCTTGGCCCCACCTCATTTCCGGATGGAGTCGTTCCGGTCTATTCGTTCGGCTCTGTTACAAGGGGACTGGATGACGTCTCTCGACCTCCAAGATGCATACCTGCATGCTCCGATCTACAGGGCTCATCACAAATATCTGCGCTTTCTGGTTGGCAACCGGAAGTTCCAGTTACTTGTGCTCCCTTTCGGACTATCCACGTCCCCTTGGGTCTTCACCAGAGTTTTCAACCCGGTGGCGTCATTCCTGCACACCAGAGGTCTCAAGTATCACTTCTACCTCGACGATTCTCTACTACGCAATCAGTGCGGGGAAGAACTCCGCAAGGACACCAAATTCGTTTGGGAGATCCTTGTTGCTCTGGGCTATCTTCCTCACGAGGGCGAATCGGAGTTGACACCATCCCAGTCTCGAGTCTTTCTCGGAGTTTCCTTTCAGCGTTAGCGAAACCTCCGGAAGACCGCTGGAAGAAAATTCTGACGTCGGTGCCGACGTTCCTGTCCGCATCGCACATACGTGCTCTCCAATTCGCTGCGATTATCGGCCTGTTAACATCGACTCCGGATGTAACGCCTCGAGGCAGCTTGCAGCTTCGGCCGTTGATGATGCACCTCAACAACTTTTGGCCGAAACGACACCTGAATCCGACTGTCCCTGTGACAGAGGATGTCAAACGTCTCCTGCGCTGGTGGCTGCAGCCGGAGAACGTGATGATAGGTGTCTCCTTCCTACCCTTTCAGCTGTCCCGTCAACTGTTCACGGACGCATCGATGGAAGGATGGGGAGCACATTTGGGTTCGAGGTCAATATCCGGCTTGTGGAACGACAGCCAGAGGAAGATGCATATCAATGTATTGGAATTCCAGGCCATAACCCTGGCCATACAGAGATTGCTTCCAGACCTGAAGAACCAACGCTTGTTAGTAGCAACGGACAACACGACAGTCCTCGCCTACATAAACAAGCGGGGAGGAACTCATTCTCCCCAACTACTGGATCAGACAGACATTTTTCAACCTCTGTTGGGACAACGAAATTTCTGTGCGAGCTCGCCATATTCCCGGTCATCTGAACGTGCTGGCCGACACATTATCCAGACCGAATCAGATAATATCCACCGAGTGGCAGCTTCACGAAGACATCTTAGCCCAGATGTCTCGGATATGGGAGACGCCGAATGTGGATCTGTTCGCCACCCGTTGGAACCAACTGCTTCCGGCCTATGTGTCTCCCGTTCCGGATCCAGCAGCCCTGGCAGTCGACGCCCTGTCTTTGGACTGGTCCGGCATGATTGCGTACGCTTATCCGCCGCCAGCAATCTTGTCGCAAGTCCTCCGGAAGATTCAAGCACAGCCGTGCGTGGTCTACCTTGTGGCTCCGTGGTGGCCCACTCGCCCATGGTTTGCAGACCTAATGGATCTTATCATAGACGTGCCTCGTCGGCTGCCGCTTTGGTGGAACCTGCTTCGTCAGCCGAGATCCAGCCTGTACCACTCGAATCCCGGTCTATTTCAACTGACCGCGTTAAAGTGCTCCAGCATCAGCTCGTTGAGGCTGGATTTTCTGTCGAAGCGTCCGAAAGGATGGTCCGGTCCACCAGAGCATCAACGACTGCGGTGTACCAGAACAAGTGGAAGTCCTTCGCTACCTGGTGTTTTGGACGTGGAATTGTTCCAACCTCTGCCTCTGTTCAGCAGGTAGCAGACTTCCTTTTGCATCTGTTTCATGACAGGCAGCTTGTTCCGGCCACGGTCGACGGCTATCGGTCCGCTATCTCCAGGGTACTTCAATTGACCACAGGTGTCAACCCATCACTCGACGTCAACCTTTCCGGCCTTCTTCGTTCCTTTCGGGTGGAGAGGCCTACTCCGACGCCGCAGCTTCCTAAATGGGATTTGGCACTGGTTCTTAGGCGCCTGTCCGTGCCGCCCTTCGAACCCATCGGCACCTGTGAGATGAAGTTTCTCTCCTACAATTACAACACATATAAGGGAAGTGGGAAGAGGTGCCGACATACTGACTGCGTCACATGACTTCACAGAATAGTCCTTTGGTTAACCTATTCTAAAGCACATACCAAGAATCTAACGATTCGTGATATGTGTTGTATCTCAGGCACGCTTTTATTGTACCTGTTCATGTGGCAACTTGGATGATATGACCACACGGCCCCTAGCACCGGCATAAGCGGTATTAGATACAAATCTAGAGAGCTATGGTGGAAATGCTCTGACAACTCGTATACTGGTAATAGGTGAGCTGTTTCGCTGTGACAACTCGTACATTGGAGATTGGTGAGCTGTATCATCGTCAGATGTAAATGACGGCATTTAACACAAAAGACTAGCCTGCAAGGCCCGATGTCGACCCAGCATCAACTTCCCACAAAATGCCAACATATATCAATGACCAAAAGGTCTGTACAGGGGGCGGGCCTCGGGGACGAAACGTCCACCAGCAGAATCTCGCCATATACAGGAAAAAATTACAACACATATAAGGGAAGTGGGAAGCGGTGCCGACATACTGACTGCGTCACATGACTTCACAGAATAGTCCTTTCTGATCGCCTTTGCATCTGCCGCCCGCGTATCAGAAATCCATGCCTTGGACTTCAGGTCTTTGAGATGCAACCCTAAGTGGACCTGGGTGGCGTTATCTACTCTCCCGGAGTTTGTTGCTAAGAACCAGTCACTCTACGACAACCTTCCGAGAGAGTTCGTCATCCCGGCTCTGTCCAACATCCTGTCCGCAGCTGTTGGCGACGACAGAGTCCTGTGCCCCGTCAGAGATCTCTCCTGCTACCTGGCCCGTGTGGAGCATATGAGAGCCGGGCGGGTGCGTCTATTCATCCCTTTTGGGCCCTCTTCAAAGCAGGATATATCTAAAAATACCATATCTGCCTGGCTTTCCAAAACCATTGGTTTGGCGTATACGGACGTACCACTTGAGGTAACTACTTTATCCAAGGTCTCCGCCCATGAGGTCAGGGCCATGGCGGCATCCTGGCCTCTATGGACCAATAGATCCGTGTCAGACATTATGAGCGCCTGCTACTGGAGGAGTAACGTAACCTTTGTCTCGCACTACCTCCGGGATTTGACGCTTCAGAGACGGGACATATACTCGCTGGGACCCCTGGTGGCTGCCCAGTATGTTGCGGACCCGTCTTCATCGCACTAGACCTCCTAGTGGTTCTACCATTTTTTTTTAAAATCTGGTAAATGGCTGCTCTCCCCAAATTTTCAAAAAGAGGTGGGGGGGGCGGGAGGTTTCGGTCTAGTGCTTGTCAGCTATTCACTAGGCCCGCTTATTATATATATATAGGGCTGGGTGATTGTATCGATGGCCATACCGTCATGCTACATGTCTTTATGGCACTCGATTATCTCGCTGACTCCTGTTTTATCCTTCGCCTATGCTGGAGACCTTTTCTGTTTTGATCGCTATTTCCCTCCTGCTGCTATGATATTCTAGCAATAAGGTATGTGAAGGTAAGTTTTACAGCGCAAGAAATATGAAAAATTTTAAAATCAATTTTCCTATTTCTAAGCTTAAACTTACCTTCACATACTGTGATGGCCCTCCCAGCCTCCCCGCTGATGGGTTATTCACACTGCGGTTGAATAGGAAAGAAGGAAGTCACGTGGTCAGACAGAGAGGGTTCTGGGTACTCGCGCATGGGCATTGGGTATTACAGGGACTATTTCTTTTGGTTCTGTGGTAAGGTTTTACAATAGAGCAATCGCGTACACGATAGCAATAAGGTATGTGAAGGTAAGTTTAAGCTTAGAAAGAGGAAAATTGATTTTCAAATTTATCATTTTTCAAATATTTTTACTGGGTTATCATATAGAGCTTGTATATCGGGGAGATTCAAATTTTTATGGAAGTTTTTGTCCTTTGTCACTCCAGGTGTTACTGTGTGATGTTGTCTATGTGCTTCTGTACGATTGAATTGTATTGTTTCTGAGATTGACTTTTGTGTGAGATTTCTGCTATTTGTTAGTATTTATGGGTCTTTGGATTGAGATTGAAGATTTTGCCGACCTTTATGAGAAATCTGTAGTTGGAATACAATTGTGCGTTAATAGTAAATGCTCAGATTGTTCGCGGGTCAATGTGACTTTGTCTTCTGCTAACGTTTTCCCCATCCTGATAATAGGGAAACCCGTTTTTTCTTTGTGTTTCAAGATATTTTTTTTTTGAACGGTTGTCCCTAATTTGTATAGTTCCATTTATGTCGTGGTGTTCGTGATATTCGAATTTGTCGGCTGTCAATTGGTCGGCTAAAAAAATCGGTCATCGTGTCGATTTTCTGGATTAATACAGATATATATTGCCTACATTTTGGCTGTCCAATACATGATTTTGATGGCTCAGTTGATAGTTTGGGGCATTGTCAGTCATGCGAGCCACATTCATGGCGACACCATGGGGTTGTCACTGCGATAATAGTAATCAGACTTCCTTCAATCCTTTTGAATTGAGTTAATGATTTGTATATCCTGTCTGTTTTCTCCATTCTCTTGGATCAGTTCAGGAAATTATGCTATTGTTTGAAATTTAATTGAATGGGAACGTGCCTATGTTCATCCTTGAGGGATCTGAATGATAGACTGAAGGTTGTTCATGATGTTGAGCGAGTGAGTTAAAATTTTGATGCAGTTTACCATCTCGAGACAGACTATTTCCTGTTTGTATTTGAACTCGGAGTTTTTAACTCCTCGATGTGGTCGAGTCTAAAATCTAGTTTGTATTCTGTGTTGTATTCCTCCAGGCACGGGAAACAGTGTTGATTGAAGGTTACACAGATGGCCTGACTTTGTTTTCCGGGCACAATTGATAATTGATTTTTGTTCTCCCCCAGACCCACCCTGGGTTTCTTTAGTGCCCTATTCATAATTAGTCGTAAATTGAAATAGTGCAAGATTAATAGAGAAGTTGCAACAACGCGTTGACTGTGTGGTAACGCGTGTTGCACTTGTTCTAGAGATGGGTCTTGTTCTTTTTCTTTTTTCCTAATGGATATGGCTGATTAGTCAAACTAGAACGCGTTGACTGCGGTAACGCGCGTGCATTAGGTTCATTTAAATGTTTCATTATTTTGAGCATGCACATGTTTAAATATTTTTTTCATTCACTGAGTATGAGGAGTTGACACTGCTATTTATTTTGGTGTCAGATTTGGTGTTTTGTAGTGGACATACCAATGTGGGCTGTCTTTCATTTGTTTCAGTGAAATTCTGGAGAGGAAACACACTGAAAGTCTTTGATATATTTGAAGTTATTTTATTAGATTTTGATTTGGTACTGCTTATTCTTTTGACTTGTTTTCAAATACCGTATATCATTCCACTAAAACATGGCAGATTTGGGGCCCATTGATGTGTCAGTGGCTACAGAGGAAGCACTGCAAAAATTGAAAGGGGTTGGGAGTAGTCGAAGTGCACGTGTGGTAGCCTTGCAAGAAGAGGGCAGGTTGCTTAGTTTTAAGAATTTTATGCAGGCGACTCAGTTTAGTGCCGGGCATATAGCCGATCTAGTGCTAGAGGGGCAGGTAATAGGTTTAGACTTGTCGGGAAGTGTGGAATACATTAATGCTTTAGTTGACCGTCGTTTAGTGGAAATCATTGGATCATGGAAAGTTGAAATAACGGCTCAAGTAGATGCATTGGATGTAGAAATGGGCCAGTTGCATGACGATGTCAAGGCATACGAGCTTCAGTTAGGCCAGTTGGATGAGAAAATAGTGGTACAAGGTCAACAATTAGGTCAACAAATAGGTCAAGTTGATGGTAAGGTGGAGCAAGTTGATGGTAAGGTGGAGCAAGTTGATGGTAAGGTGGAGCAAGTTGATGGTAAGGTGGAGCAAGTTGATGGTAAGATGGAGCAAGTTGATGGTAAAATGGAGCAAGCGGGTTTAGATATGAGGACTGTTGTTGCATTGCTTAGTGCTCCAAGCAGGGAAGGGTCAGAGATTTCATCACATGCGACGTCTGAACAGACAACGGGGGACGCTGGTCAGGCGGACCCAACTCATGTTGTTGTGAATAATAGACCTGAACAATTGGTTGAGGGTGGGGGAGAGACTCCAAATCAATTGAATGCAGCCCCTGTTCAACAGAATGAACTCCATGATCATATGAACGCATCAGCTGCACTTCCCGACCCCCCATGTCCACTAGGTATGAATAGAACGACAGGACTGGACGCTGGTTTGGCGTTTCCAGATGACACTAGGGATGTAAATAATGTATTCCATCAGTTACCGCCCAGTGGCCACACTTCAGCTCCGAACTTCCAATGCCCAGTAAATAGGAATGGATTGTTTTTAGACAATGCTATGGTAGGGGGGCAATATCTCCAAGGGGATATAGATAATGGGAATCTGGCCGATATGTCCGCTACTGATACCGAGGGGGAGGTTGAGGCCACTCCTAGTAAATGTAGTGAATGCTCGTCCAGATCCAGATCAACCGAGCGACATGTATCCCGAGAACGCTACCGTAGCCAGAGTCCCCGGCTTCCCAAGACTTTAATGTTTTCAGGAACCAGAGGGGACTGGGTTCCATTTAGGGTTAAGTTTGAGTTGGAGGCTGAAAGTAGAAAGTGGAATAAAGACCAGTGTCTTAAAAAATTAACTGATTGTATTCATGGCGATGCCATGGTGTTTTACAGCTATCAATCGGAGGCAGTCAAAACCTCGTTTGATATGCTCAAAGCAATGGAATGCCATTATAATAGTAGGGAACCTCCGCGTGTAGTTAGGCAGCGTTTGCAGGCGGAAGAGCAGGATCCGGAGGACAGTTTAGAGGAGTTTGCTTTTAGATGCGCTAGGTTGGCAAGGGACGGGTATCCGAATGCACCGGAAAAGATTATCGAGTCAGTTGCGGTGGAACATTTTCTCAGGGGATGTAGGGAAATACAGGCTGTGAGATTTGCTATGGAAAAGAGCCCCACAACAATCTTCGAAGCCTTGAGTTATGTGAACTCCTCACGATATAATCTGAGAGAGTTGGATTTTCAGACGGTCACATGTAGGACTGTTAATGTTGATTCAGTTTGGGAAGCTTTTCCTGATGCTTGTAAGGCAGGAGGGGAAGGGATAAATAAGAGGTCCCCTCGCCGTCGGTCATCGCGACCCTTCCGTCCACCACGACTCTGTTACTCGTGCCGTAAACCCGGCCACATAAGCCGTTTTTGTCCTGCTAGACATGATTTAGATGGGTGGGCTGAATTAGCAACTGCAAATGACGGGGTGGGGTCGTCCACGGGGGACGAGGCAGGTGTTACTGAACTTACTGCAGCAGTCAGAGATGTTACTCTGTCTCGTTCCCAGGGGTGGGCGATGTTCATTCCAGTTAAGGT